>VZTO01012870.1:110890-164156 GCA_013400615.1 Syrrhaptes paradoxus
GTTTTGCTGCTTGACTTTTTGTTTCCTTTCTCTTTCCTCAGTTTCTTTTCCTTTTTTGTTTATTTTCCTTTTTTTTTTTCTTTTCCTGTCTCCATCTTGTCTGAATTAGAAGCTCCAGGAATGTGCTAATTGGTGTCAGCCTCTTCAGAAAGGTAAGAGGTAATTGTTATCTGCTTTTCCAGGTGTCTTACCTTCTCAGCTACTTTTGCACAGGAGAGTGATGTTAAAAGAAGCTTGTCCACATAGAATTTACACAAGTCTCCTGGTTAATGTGGATTGCCCTTCTAACAGTGTGATGCAAACAGAAGCTTCATGCGCTTTTCACTCTACTTCTATGTGCAGGATATAGTCCCTTGGGAAAAACTAGAAGACGAGATAGATTTTAAGTGCTTGCAGAGAAGAAAATTATTTAACTGTTGATTGCAGACTAATTAACTAAATGTTCGAATATCAGTTTACATGAAAAGACAGTTAGTTAGGTCTGGAGAACCCAAGTTGAAGAATTTTGTCTCAAAAAGTGCTTCTTTTATTATTATTGTACATGTACATCTAACCAGATAAACAGAGATTTTTGGTTGGTTGGTTGGTTGTTTTGGTTGGTTGTTTTTTTTAAAACCTGATTGTCTTCTCTGGGGTCCTTCATGGTTTCATGGCTAGTTGTACCACTGACAAATAAGATAGGAGCCAGCTGGAACCCGAGCTCTATCTGTGAATGGTGTGTTTTGTGAAGAGTTGGAAACAGATGACAGTTCTTCACCTTTCCAGACTTTTTTAGTTTTGGGCAGAAGTGCAAAATGTGGTGGGTGAAAGTTCAGATGCGGTGCTTCTTTGTAATACTTCTAAGCTATAAAATGTTGTAGTTATCTGGGGATGTGATCCACATATAATCCATGTCTGGCTTTCCACTTTAAGACATTCGATTTATGTGTCAGGATATATAAAGTACAAAAAAATAGTACTGTGATTCATAGAGCATCCCGAGCTGCTTGACTAGACTCAAGTCAGTTGCTAGACAAATTGTATATATATTTTAGTACCAAAACTCAAATGTTTAGATTTGCATTTGCTTAGGAACTGTCTGCAGTACTTTCAGATGTAATTTCCCATTCCACCTTTGTGATGCAGGTTAATGTTCCTTGTAGTGGAGGCAGTATCTTCTGTCCATATCTCAGCCATTGCAGGTCACAGTTGATGTCTTAACTTAAACGAGCTCTGAGAAGGGGTTCATGCTAACTTGCTAGGCTCCGATTGGGGAGGCCAATGTGTGTTACAAATTCTCCTGCCAAATTTGCTCTGTGGTGCTAACCTTTGTGAAGGTTTTGGGAAGACGGTGCAATGCAATAATGTCTTAAATTGCACCAGTGAGATTTGTCAGAGTTTATTTGTCAGATCCCTCAGACTGCCTAAGTACACTGATTTACCAAGGATAAGCTGCAGACGGGTAATGTGCCTTGCGATTGTCTCTTTCTCATTCTCCATCTCGTTCTTGATGGTGCAGAGGGAAGCTAAGTCTTTATTGAATGGCTGCTACCAGCTGCCTGGCTACCTTCTGCAATAAAGCTAATGACCTAATGGGCAAATGTTTTCTTGGAGACCTTCAGCTGAAGCAGAGACAAGCAGAAACTACAGCACAGCTAGAGGGTTCTCAAGGAGTTTGCAATTTCCCTGGAGCTCCTTGTATTTAATTACCTGTCTGTCTCATTGTCTCGTATCTTCTAATGCAGGAGGAGTGTCAGACTCCAGGTTGCTAATATTTGTTACTATGGAAAGGCTGTTTACACTCCTCTTCTTGCACTTCAGAAATGGCAATCACTGGTCCCCCAGCTGGTGCTCTGAATCTAACTTAAAAATGGATGATAGCTTTTCTCCTTGGTGCCAGAGTAAATAACGCATCTGTTGCAATCAGGCGTTACCTCCGCTACTGACGCTGTGCAGCATGCTGAGAGGAGGAGCCACAGAAGCTGCTTTGTGGCCTCTGAATCTGTTTTCTCCCAGACAAGTGAAGGCTCTGTAAAATTCCTTTGAAACGCAGAATTCTGGAGTACACTGAGACATGGGAGGCTTGGCTGAGCTGCAGGCATGAAGGAAAGCTGCTATTAAGATTCGTAGCTCCAGCTCCAGCCGTGTTTCTGTACAGTTCTTGAGTGCCTTCAAGCTCCCTGAGTTGGGGGTGAGGGAAGCACAAGTTTTGCAAGCTGTTTTGCAGGATCATGCGTATCAGTTGTTGTTGCCTCCCTCCCAACACAGATCTTAGTGATGTGTAGTAGAGACAAGTGCCTCTGCTCAATTCATAGGGTCAACTGAGAGGCTGTGCACAGCCCACTGACATTTCTCTCTGGCTGGATGCATGTATTTGGCCCTGTCGCACGACAGTGGAAATTTGGAGGGGACTCCCTGCCTGCTGCTCCCTTCATCCTTGCCTTTCACGTGCTTCCCAAGTTGCAACATGTTGAATGGATTGTCCCTCCAGAGCTGAGGTTTGGGAATGACTCCAGCACAAATACCTTGTCTCTGTGCTCTCCTTTCTGTCCTCACAAGGAGAGAGGAAACTGTCCTTGTGTTGGACAGGGTCCCTTCCCAGCTGCTGCAATGCTTGTGTGCCCATAAAATATATGTTGCTAAACCCCCTGATGGTACCTTTGTAAAACATGCTTTAACTGTCTGGAAATGTATGGTATTTAAGCAGCAGAGTCTGTAGACTGTATTCCTCAGGGTGAAAAGTTTTAGGAGGAGGGTCTGGATGTGATAGTGAAATTTGAGAATGAAAGCAAAAGGAAATTCTTGCCCATGTGTTGGACTAGAGTAGGTTCAGGAAAGGTGGAGGACAGGGAAGCATATACCCTTTTCCAGACTGGAAATGTTGAAGCAGAAAAAAAAGAGGGGAGAGGCAGGGCAGGGACAAGGCAACAAAAGATCAGGTTGGCTAGTGGCTCACATTTTGCTGTGTTGTGTTTGCTGCCCTTAAATACTGTGCTTTCCTCTCCTGTTTCCTCTTACCTAAATCTGGGCAAAGATAATTTTAAATTTTTTTTGTTCCTTGAAAGAGCAACCGTATCTCCATTTAGATCATTTCAGAGGCTGTGTTTCTTATCAGTGCATCTAGAATAATGATTTTGTACTGATTTTTGAAAGAACTTTTGTTTCCCTCATTATTTCCCCATTTTCTTCTTTCTCATTTGTCACCTTGCACCATCTCCAAAGGAAAGGTTATAGTGCTGCTAGCTAACATTTTAGGTGGGTGACACTGTGTATGTTAAGCAGTGTGCCTGTAATAACTTGTCAGTGGGAAGCTTACCCTGTTTGTATTTCTCTTTTAATATATAAATCAAGTTCATAGCTCTTGAGCCTTTGTAGAGCATTTCAACAAGGTGTTTGTTTCAAGTCCTGGATTTTTTTTTCCCCTGAACCCTTTGAGATAAGATTGGGGGTAAAATGAAGTGTCTGTCAAAGCTATATTCCACCTTAGGAGAGGATGACAGGTCCTTCCAGAGTCCTCAGTCTGCAAAGCCTTAACCGTCTCCCAGTTTAAATCAGGACTTTACCATTGCTTAAGGCCTTTAAGTACTTGATTAACTTTATGTTAACAATGAGCCTGTCATCTATTGTTTTTTAATGAAACCTTTTATATTTTTCCAATTTTCATTTTATGAAGGTTACAAGTTTTAATTTTTTATTCTGATATGGAGAGTATTTAAATCTTAAAAATGTTGTTGGAGAAGAAAAGCAATCTCCATCCCAGCAGTGCATTTTTCAGGTCATTTGTACTTTTAGAATCTGTTTACTATACTTATTTTGTACATCCAAAAAAAACTTCTTTAATGGTTTTCAAGGTACAGCAAGTGGGGGGTTCAGAGCTGAAATTAACTTGTTCTTAAATCACTTCTTCCATATACAAGATCTAAAAAATACTAAGAAGCAGAGTAAAATTCTGGCATATCTAGGGACAAGAAGCTAGGTTAAAATGGTAGTAAGAGCTGTGAATTTGAATTTTCTTATCCTTTGAGTTGTTTGGGTCAGCCCTTTTCTGAGGGCGGAATTCACAGGTGCCATAAAAAGTGAATAAGGTTGTGGGAAGAGGTGGTAAAAAGACTGCAAGGGATTGCCTCGGGGCATCTGTATCTGTGTGGAGGGCTAGAAGGTATTGTCTTTCCCAGGTAGTGTAGCTATGGCAGTGATGGTTAGTTGTTGCTGGTTAAAACCCTTCAGTTCTTTAGTCTCAGCAGACTTGGGTCGCTTGGCTTTCCTCCGGTTTCAGCAGTTACAGTCTGCCTGCCTCAGTTGTCCTTAATGCAGTGGAGTTTTCAGTACTCTTCACAGTTGTTGGATTTGTGGTGTATAGACCTACTTCTGAAAATAAAACCGAGTTTACTTATTCAGGAATGAGTCCTACATGGAGTGGCTTGTTCCCTTGTGGTGGGGCCTCCCCTCCTTCCCCGCTCTGCCACCCTGCAGTTTTGATACGGTACTGATGGCCCTAAAAGCCATCTGAAGTGCATCAGTGACTCATGGTCACTTACTGCCCTGCTGTGTGATGTAGACCGTATCTTCCTTTGGTGCCTTCCCACATACAGCCTTGTCAGCCAGACCATGAATTTCAGGCTTGTGCTTATACTCTACGTTCAGATCCTAAATACGTTTTGCTCTTGAAAGAGGCATATTGACTTGCTTATAGCATAAATAGCAAGTTTACAGTCACTTTGGTGATATTCTACCTATGGTTTGTTTTGATTGAACAGGAATTTAGACCTAAATGTTAGGGTCACCCAGGAACTTCTTTTTTCTGCTTCCCCTCAACTGGTTTTTCCCCAGTCCCCCCTAAAACTATGAATTTGTTACAATTTTGGGCCTAATCATCTTTCTGTCCTCTTTGTGGGTATTGTTGGAAAAGAATGGATGCTTAGCTTGACAAAGGAAGATGAAGGGAAAAAAGGAAAGCTGGGTGTGTTTTAGTTGGTGTGTGTTTGTTTTTTTTAAATTTCCAAACACCTTTGAGTATTTGTGACATTCATAAAACCAGTTTTATAGAGGTGAAAATTTGGTATATGAAGGGAAGCACTGTTTGCCAGCAAAATGAGCATCTATGATATATTTCAATGTTCAGATGCTTGTCTAAAGAATGGTAACATAAGCTTTTTGCCGCTAGAAATTGAGATTTTGGCAGTAATATGCAACTGTGAAATCTGTAGGAATATGCTGTAGCAGAAGCTGTCTTTATTCATATACAGCACATGGTAGTTGGCTTGGGAGAAAGTTCTTTCCTCTGTAAGAAAGTTGGGTTTTTGATGGAACTAACTGCTGTTTGTACTTCATATTTTAAATTATTTTATTCTGAAAAGACAAATGAATTGTAGGTTTTAATGGCACTGTTGTTTTCCCCCCTGTTCCCAGCAACCCACTCTATTTCCCTGGCTCTTTCTTCTTTCCATGCTGTTTTCTTTCCAAGCTTATGATCGTAATTACAGTGAGAAGTAGATGATATCCATCTGTATATTCCAGCAGGGAAACTAAGACTTGGATAAGTTTTGGACTGTGGGACCTTTCCTTCCTCACCTCCCTCTATGAAAGTGTTTGTGGTATGCTTGAAGGTTACTGGGGGTGTCAATCCGAATGGCCTAATAAGACACTGTTGGTATAGGGAGAATGAAGAATAAAAGGAAAAGGATGGAAGTATGCAAGTAGTGGTTCACCAGTGTCACATTAATAGAATCCTCAAATCTCGTGCTCATGCATTTTAACCAGAGGATAATTAATCAGAGTGAGTAGATAAAATAAGCTGTTTTTAGTTAATTGAAGCAGCTTTATTAGCAGTAAACAAAATGCAAAATTATTGGTCCCTGGCATGTGTTTTTCATGAGGACTGTGGTTTGCCACCAGCTTTGTAGTGCACTAGCCTTTTTCTTGATGCACTCTGCAGGCCATGCTCTCTGTGCATTTGTTTCCGTGTGTGGCCAATTCAGAAAGCAGGAGATCATATCAAATCAGAAGCAGGTGTAACCTTTTAAAAGCAGAAGGTTCCTTATAGATCTTTCTGTGTGTTGGAGACCAGCGTTTGCCAACTTTCATACTTCAAATGCTGTTATTTTTCATTGCAGAGAGCAGGCTTTATGCATACACAGCAAGCAAGCAAGCAAGCAAGCAACAACCCTGTGTAGTTCTAGAAGAGAGTGATCCTGTTAGAAAGGCAGCAGCATAGTACTGCCTGGTAACTAAGGACCTAAAACCAGTCAGCAGTTACCTATAAATTTGCAACTTTGAAGTGCACCAGGGAGGTGCTACTTGTGTAGATGTTTTGGTGGAGGGCCAAAGCCAGCACATTACTGGCTACTAAACTGGAGCAGACTTGTTTACTCTTGCTCTGATGATCTTTTGCCCTCAGCAGTGCATCTGTGCTGTTGCAGTTTTTCCCCAATGTCTCTCTTGAAAAGCTGTAGAAGCCATCAGATGTGCTATGATGTGCATGGCAATGCAGAGCTATAACAAAAAATAACTAAAAAGTCACAGATTAAGCAAATGACAAAAAGAAAACACATGAATAAAGAGGGAAGCTTCATGGAATTATGAAATAATTTACTCTGGGCTAAAATAAGTTAGTATAAACATCCACATTTAGGCTTGAAATTAACTTGGCTTATTACTATGTATAAAGATACTTTTTAAAGTAAACTCAAATTTGCAATTTGTTCATAAAAGTCACCTCAAGCAAACCCCTTACAAATGAGTGATGCTATAAGGTTACTGTAGTTCTGTGAGCTGGAGAAGTTGAGCTGGTAGGTAACGTGATTTGAGAATAGGATGCTGGCAAGTAATTTGTCTTCCCCCCACCAGCCTTTCCTTAAAAGACTGCTTCCCACCGCCATTCAAGTGTAAATCCCTTTGCAACAAAGGGGAGACTGGCAGCTCCACCAGTTCAAGAGTATAAATGATCTTGCATGCTTCAGTTGAAAGGTTCAATCCCTGAAACGCAGAATGCTCCTATAGAGGGAAACTCTCAAAAGGCTGGTGAGAATGGCAGGAAGAGAAGCTGTTGAGGTCCTTGAAAGCATACTGGCAATTTTTGTCTTTGCCATAAAATGACCTAGAGAGAAGCTTGACAAAGGGAAAGCTGCTGTTTAGGTGAGGTTGCAATCACCATCTGGTGGAGCTGGATTTTACTTGCTCTCCCCCTTAAAGAACACCGCATGCTGCTCTACTTGCCAACACTGTATGTGGTGCCAGTATTTTGTCTACAGTATGTATTGAGTCCCTCTTAGTTTTCCTGTTTGGGTTTTTCTTTCTAACAACTTTGTGTTGCAATTCTCAAAGCTTCAGGAGTCTAACTTCTGGGTATGCAAAAATTGAGTACAAAATCTTGGACCTTGTCTTTGTACTGAAATGAGGAGGTTAATCTAGCACCTTATAAAAACCTTGTAAATATTTGACTGGCTACTTGGCAACACAGCTGAGCTGGTTGAGTTAATGCTTAATGTGAGAGCAGTCCTGAAGCACATGGCCTAGGTGATGGGCCGATGGTCATGGTGTGAGCAGTGGTCCCCTGTGAAGACCACTGTGCTCCCTGCTCCCCATCCTCCAGGACAGCCACCCTCCAGACCTGCCCGCAGGAGGAGGTGTGAGACAGTGGTGTCCACTCCAGGCAGAGACAGCCAAGTGTGTTCAGGTGGCAGTGAAGCTGGTTTGTGCAGTCCTACCTGACTTTCTCTGCCCTGATGCTTTTGCTGGTCTAGCAACAGTGTGGTAATCTCTGATTTTCAACTTAGGGTGAGCATCTGAGACTCTAATCTGAGGCTCTTTACAACTACATCTGGGTTTGGAAGAAGGTTTTTATGCATATATAAAAATGGCACGAGTAGGCAGTTGTTAGTAACTGAGTCAGTGGGGAGGAGCAGCCTAGAGATCAGAGGCAAATTTGGACCTAACCATATTAGAATGTAAAAAATTGTGGGTTCTGGTATCTGTCATACCTTGATGATTTAGAATATCCCCTTCTGGTATTATATAGCTTCAGTGTTCCAAATGAAAAGCTTTCTAGCATTGGAAAGTTAGCACAAGGATGATATGGGAAAATGTTTGCAGCTTTATGAACAAGTTGAATGGAAATCTTTGGTTTATGTGAACTAATTAGTACAAGATAGCTTTTGCTTTTCTGATGTAAAGATTGCTCATTCGTAGCATTGTACTATGTCAGTCCTTCCAAGTGGCAAGAGCCTTAAATGTCAGTGCAAATGGGAAGAGATCCCTTTAGAGAACCTCAGTATCATAACAGAGCAAAAGTGTCATTTAAAAACAATTAAAATTTTTTATTAACTAGCTACTGATTGTTCAGGTGTAATGACTGTACCATATACTACTTGTGCCCAATACCGCTGTTGGTTGAGAATCCCAGTGATCTATTAGTCTGACTTAGAGACAAGCATAGTATAAGCCAGTAATTGCATAAAGTAGCACTGCCCCACCTACTGCTCCATGAGATGGAAATGAGCAAAACTTTGATTGTTGAAAAATTAACTTGTTACGTGGCATTAAAGAACTGTAGCCCTTTCTATAGCTGTGGGGGCTTTAGCTGTTGTTTAAAAAAATCAATTTGTTAGTTTCTGACAATAGTTTAGTAGGGACTATACTTAGAGTGTTTACCCAATCTAGACAGCTTTGGAGGCTTTAAAAATGCCCACAGAAGATTTTCAGAGGAACTGCTTGCCAGTACTGGCATTGGTAAATTCAGAAAGGAAGAAAAAACCTCATAGATTGAAAGAGCAAAGCATGTAGCTGTCTCCAGAGCAAATACAGAGAATGATTAATGTCTGAATGCTCTAATTGGGAGTGATGGTATCTGGTCATGTGACATGGTGCTGGTTTTTGGTGACTGCTTGAATTTTTTTGACTCTTGGGGTTCCCTCAGTGTCTCGCTCCAGGCCTGTCATAGAAGACTGTATGTATCTGTGGTTAAGACTCAAATTTAAATTGTTTGATACAGTCTTACACAAGTCCCTAAATTCATGGTTGAAAAGAAATGAAAATAGTTGCGTATGGTGCTTGCAGAATCCAGTTTTGATTATTATTTTTGTCTTCCCCACTGGTATAATGAATCTGAAAAAGGATATTTTCCTTCAGACATCATTGGTCCCCATACACTTACTGCATGTTAATTGACTGTAGCTACTTTATGCCTTATGTCAATAACTTGGTAGCAAGTATCTTTTAATTATCTGTGAAATTATTTTAATTTGAGTTAGTATGACACCTGCCTAATAACATATTTCCAAGAAGTATGGTGTATGGTTTATATTTCAGGTATAAATTAAAAACTAAACAAGTGCTACTGGAATAGTAGTGATGATGTGCAGCTGAATTTGGTTGTTCATCTTTATTTTTAAATCATTCCTCACACACAGTGTGTATATATTTTTGGTTTGGGTTTTTTTTTTACGTGCTGAGAAGTTACTTTATATACCCATTTATAGAGAGTTTGGTAGTCTCCAGGTTCTTGTCAGTAGCCAAAAAAAAAAGTGTGTCTGTGGCAGATACTTTCTGATTCCTGAAGATCAATTTGAAAATAAAATATTATTGCACTTTATCTCATTTGACAAAAATGTTTTGGGAGAAAATGAGTGTTAAAGAAGGGACTTGTGTTGGAAAAAGTCTGCTTCACCTTACATCCTAGTAAGGAGGTTTGCATTCACACTAGGGACTCACTAAGGAAGGGTTCAGTACATTTGACTCCCGTGCTCATAATCCAAACAAGCCATAATGGAAGACACTGGTAAGATCTGAGAAGATGGCATTTTGTCCTGATCCTGTGTGACCTGTGATCAGAGCACCTCAACCATAATTCCTACACCACCTTCTTATAAGATCTGCTAGTGGGCAGACACCTTTGTGGGCACTGCACACAGCTGCAGCTGACAAGTGTTAGTTTAGGTGCTTTTATAGCAGGACACAGTGCTGGAAAAGAATATTCTTTACAGCCAATTACCAGATGGAGAATTGAGGTCTAGGCAGTGGTTCTTCTGAAGGATCACGACTTACGAGTTCAATCTAGACTCAAGCAAAGCCTGGTATTTGCTTCCTGAAAGTGTTCAACAGATGCCATTGTAAAATGAAGGAGTCTGTTGGGACACTACAAATGTCAGTCCTGTGTTTCTAGCTGAACACATGGATGCACAGAAAATCAAGGTTGTTTCCCTGCAGTCTCCTGGCAAGTAAATGACATAGCTGGGAATAGAATGGAGATTTCCTCATGTCCATTTCCCTCTTATGGTTACCAAACAGTGTTTTCTTCTTCTTCATTGTAAACATGAATCAAGCCAAATGGCATGCACAATTAGCTTTTTTCCAGCAAAGCTGATGGGGGAAGAAGGAAGAAGGGGGGCACCGACGCAAAGAAGGGGGAGGAGGAAGTCATTCAGGGACAACTGTACCTGCTGGGGGCACAATTTAATAACGGTGCTGAGTGGAAGGAACAGCCTCTGCTGCAGATGCATTGTTATCTGCGGAGTCCCTGATCTGGGAGAGTGCTGCAAAAGGTTTAATGCAAATCTGAGACCTCTGCTATTGTGTGAGACAGATTAGGGCTCATTTGCATTCTTTCTCCTATAATAATTACCTAGCAAGGAGTGCCTGTTACCATTAGCATCATTCTGTTTGCCTGTGATAACGCCATCAGCAATCTCTTCTGCATGGATTATGGACACTGTGAGGAAGGGCAGTGGGCCAAAAAAAGAGTCTGTTGGAGAGAGTAGTAGAAAAATTTGAATGCTGAAAAATTAAAATGCAGACAATTGTAGTAATAACCATTAAATTCGTCTGGAGAAATACTGTGAGCTGAAGAGTAAAAGTCAATATTAATCCATAATATTGATGAGGTGTATGGTTTCAAACATCAGTTTAGAAAAGCCAGAACAGGATTTTGACTGAGCTTTACCTATGGTGCTTCAATAGTTTTGTTCTGTTTTCGGAATTGGCTCAAATTGTTCTAAAATTAGCACAATTGGAGATAAGTGTTATTGAGATATAAATGTTAACAGTCTAAAAATAATGCGATGCATCAGAAATTCCATTAAAATTCAACAAACTTTGTGCAACTTTGGGTCCTGGAACTCAGGCAAGGAAGTTTCCCTGACTGACAAATAAAGGCAGATACTTGGGTTTTTTTCCTGTGGTTTTTTGTTTGTTTTTTAAGATGGGAGAAGTTAAATAGAAGAGGAATGCAACTAAACCTGGAAAACTGAGGATGCTAGAACCAGCTCTTCCCTCCACACGCTAATTGCATATAGAACACAAAATCCTTTGTGACCAACAGTTGCTTTCCTTGCCATTTCCTCTCCTTCCCGTGGTTTTTGCCCTGTGCATCCTGACAAAGAAGCTGCTGGGGTCACTCTGTGAGAGGCAGAGAGCACTGATGTCCCCATCCTGCTCTGGTTCCTTGTGCCAGCCCAGCTCTGGCAGCCGGGCTTCTGCCTTGAAGCCCCAGCCTTGAGCCCGCAATGCGGTAGCGGATTGTGGTTGCTGGGAACAGAGCTGGTGACTTATTTCAGGGCCTTGTTATGTGTGATGCAGTGGAAGGTCCTTTTTGGATCCTGCTAGTGCAGGATTGAAGGGTGACTCATTTTGGAAGAAGAAAATATGCCTGATATTCAACATTCACATCCACATTGAGGAGGGGGCAGCATGTGCCTGCACAGCCTCTGTTTTGGTGCAGATCCCCCCTCCAGTATATTTACAGCGAGGTAATTCTGTCTTCCACAGTGATGGGGAAGCAGGAGGCCAAATCAAAGTAACCCTGGCTTTAATCTGTGAGCAGCCATGTTAAATGTGTTTAAATATGTGTAAGCTTATTTCTGATCTGGAGCAGGCTATCAAATTGATGAGTCACATAGTTGTGTGGTTTTGGGTAGTTTTGTTTTTTAAAGTGATTTTTGAGGGCATGCTACCGTATTCACCTTGTCATCAGTGTGGAAGCTGCAGAATGCCAGGCATGCTGCCTGAAAAGTTGTCTGTGGCTCTGTGGGGGAGAGTGGTGTAGGGTTGCAAGGGGTTGTGTTGGTGAGCTGTTGGGCAGCTAATGAACTCTTGGGAAAAAGCTTTGGTTACTGTGGCTGGCACCATTAGTGGGTGTTAAGGATTTGGGGAGGGTACTGTGTCATCTGTAAAACTTGACACAACTCTGAAGAGTTTTGAGATCCTCGTGTGTGTGAGCATGCTGAGTATAACAATGAAATTTTCCAGTGTTTTTCCCTTACTGTTTGATTTACATTTTACAAACAAAGGCTCTTTCCCCCCGCTCCCCTTTCTGCATAATGGTAAGAATACTTTGTTTCTCAATGGGAAAACAAGGAATAGTCATTTCTCTGTGAAATCCTGAACAGTTAAAATCCAAAGCTAGGAAGGTCACTTACCTTTTACACAGTTATCCTGCATGTCTTTTCTGGCAATGGGCTCCATATAATAAATATGTGTTGAATACTGAAAAAAAGAAAAACCAAGCCAACACATTAAAGGATGAGCAAGGTTGACATTTTGTATATACTCGAACCTTTCCCAACTAGCGCTGGATTGCAAATGAAGGGACAGGTCTGCCAACAAGTAACCAGTCTGGCCTTTTGTGAAATCAGTTTTGCATGCTCAGTTTTTTGTTTATTTGAGGATTTTTTTTTTCTAGCTGTGGTAGCAAGAAGAGAAATTTGGCAACAGTTAAAAATGTCAAGATACATGGATAGGGCTAAGCGCTGCCTTCAACAGTATCACTAGGTATTTAGTGTTAACCAGAAGTTATATCACTCTAAGTGATTAGAGGGAATAACAGGGAACCAGAGATGCTGATGTATTTCTTAAGTCTGATTTTTTTCCTGCTTTTTGTTTTCCCCACTATAATAATGATAAAGATCACAAACATGATGGTATACAAATATAAAAAGAAATGAAATTTAAAAAAAAAAGTTAGAAAAACACACATTTCTTAAAGAAACCAGGTACTTGTAGTTCCAAACACAAACTGTAGGGTACCAGTATGTTTTATTTAAAAGCAGTAGCTTGAATCTCTTGTTCATCTTCAGACCTTTTTCTAGGAGGAGGAAATACAATTTGGTGCATGGCTAGTTCTATATAAATAATTTGCAAGTTGTGCCATCATTACATAGGAATAAATCTGCAGTTTATGTAATTGGAAAGGTCTAATGTATATAGTAAGTGGAGAAGGACAGGGAAATTTTGAAGTGCTATCACGGAAAATAATTATTATATACATCTAAATGTAAGCTAAAACGGAGCAACATATTTTACTGTGTGTATAATTGAGAATAGTAAAAAATATGACTACTTAAGAGGCACTGCAGTGTGATAGGTGAAGCTCTGTGTTTTTTTAAGATTTATACACACACAATTCAAAACTTAAAAAATGATTTAAAGACAACATAGCTTCTTACAGGGCTTATATTATTCCTGTAAATATTTTTTCTCCATATGACCCTCCTTTAATAATTAATTTAGTATAATCACTGTATGTATTTTCAGTCTTTTATTTTGATTCTATAGCAATGCACTGCAAGTCATTTGTATTCTAAGCAGTATTTAGCTTTTTTTCTTTCCTTCTTCAACCCACTGTATGTATGGGTATGTTACTGGTAGTGAGGCCACCAGAATCTGTGAGAAGTTCATCAGAAATTAGTTTTCAAATCCCCTTCCTAACATAGCACTGAACTTGGGCTTTGGGGCCCCTTGTTAAAGATCCTCATAAAGGTACATGACCACATGTGGTTTTGTTGGAGGAAATGTCACCATATTCAGCTTGCTCTCCTCTCAAGTGAAGATGTACTGAAAGCTTCTGTGTTGTGGGAGCTCCGCAAGTCCAGGCTGCTGTTGCTCATCCTCCCTAATTGGAGGCAGTGGCCAGTCACGCCCAGGAGCAAGGAGGTGTTCCTTTGCTCAGGCTACATGTGGTGAGCTATGCAAGCTGGTCTGAGTTGTTTTTCAGTACTACTGCCTTTGAATGTAAATTTGAGCTTACCTTACCCTTTTGGTGAAATGTGTGTCATGCCCTCTACCTCTTAATAGTTAAGTTCAGATAACTGTTTGGAGGAACACGAACATTGTTGGCAGATAAGCCACTCTAGGAAATGGACATCCCAACTTGGTGACATGCTGTGTCTGAGATCAGCGTATTTCTAAAATAATAATTAAAAAAAAAAAAAAGCAGGGGGGCTTATTTGTGCCATACACGGCATTAACAAACAAATGACCCACAGATTTTCAGTATGTTAGGCTGTCCATCACACATAAATGAATCAAAGGAACAGTTGTTTATTCTTTGGTGTCTTTACTCTGTCTGTGACTGAAGGATTCCCTGACAATCCTGTTGTAATAGACTCCAGATGTGAACCACTTTATAGAAAATGCAAAAGAAGTTACTTTTCTAAATTATCAGTAGCAAGACCACACAGATCTCAGCTGTACTTTCATGCCTCACCGTGTCTCCTTCCTCTCTCTTCAGACAGTTTAATAGCACGAGGGTGCTAGCTGAAAAACTGACTTTGTTCACTGTTACCTAATAAAAAGATTTCACAAGCTTTACAGTATGGTATAGTGATATTTTTCCTAAATAGTGAAACAAAACATGCACACAGAGAGTGCAGATATCCACAAGAGCATACTTAAACATATGCTTATAAAGTAACGTGGATACTTAAACGTATGTAAGCATAAGCATACACCCACACAACTTACAAGACTAGAGTTATTTTCAGCTGTCTCATTATCAAAATTACAATTTATATAACATAAATCAGGTGAGTAAAAGGAATTTATGAAGCAGAATTCCAGAATTATTCTAACTCTCCTGTTTCTGCAGACTGTTTCCATCTTAGTAACTGCAACAATAACTCTTTTGGGGTGGGTGTGTGTGGGGGGTGTGGGTGTAAAAATATTTTATGGGAAGGGCTGAAACTTGGAAGCATTGCGGGAAGCTATGTTTTAAAGTTTATTGGAAAGCCAACTGCAAAATATTTCTTTTAGACACAGTCTATTATAATGCTGATAGCAGTAATCTACAAAGGAAATTATGAAAACAAAGGATTTGCACACTGTTGTCCAGTGGTACTCAAACTAGCACCGAGTGATGGAATCCAGGTACCCAAAGCAAAGCAGCACAGTGTCATAGGCACAGGTCTCAACCCAAGGTAATCAGCTTTCCAGAGTTAAAAAAATAAAGTCTGTTTTCTGGGTGGAACACCATGCAGATATACCCAAAGCCTGCAAACATTAATCTCTTTATGTGGTTTTGTGAATTTGGGTTTTTTTCTTAATTTGTGTACAGCTCTGTTAGGCAAAAACATAGTGTTGCTGCAGAGAGCATGCACGTGGGCGTAGATGTTCTTGGCTAAGCCTCCTTGAGGAGGACTGACACACAGGAGCTGGGACTCACGGAGTGTTTGTATGTATTTGAGTGATGCAGGGAAGCTCTCATCCTCTTTGGACTAACTGTGATAGTAGATTTAAAAAAAACTTTTATTCACCCTCCCACCCTTCCCCCCTCAGACATAACTAAGGATTTTGTGTTCAGTCCTTGTGACTGGAGTATGGCTTTGGTCAAAGATCATGATCTGAAACTGTGAAATTTGGGTGGGTTACAACTCCAGCTGAATAAAATGTGCTGTCTTCCCTTGTTCTAGCAGTGCAGAGTTAGCTCGGTATTTGAGTAGAAAGGAGTTCACCATTATAAAAGCAGGCAATCCGGGGAGAATGAGGAAGCTGAGCACAAGCCTGCAAGCACAGCTTGTGTACATATTTGTTGAAAGCTAATTGGCAACACAGTTGCCTTTCAAAGTTGTTCTTTTACCTATCAGTAGAGCACAACTCTGGTACTTAATGTACTGTAGATTACGTAAACACTACCCTGAAATATTTGTGCAGGCAATTAACTCTTGTTTTTACACTACTTTGAGTTACAAATGGAATCCTGCTGTAGAGCTTGGAATATTTATATGATGAAATATATTCCATAATTAGATTAAATAATACTTTTGTCAAACTGGCTAGCATTATGATCAGAAAAACAGGGGATTGGTTATCCTGTTAGGAGCCGACAATCTTTTAAAATTCAGTATCCAAGAAATATAGATGCTGTGTTTGTACCACATTGTTGTGGAAAAACGGTATTTACAAGAATTCTATCTAGTAAAAAAAAAACGTGTCTGCTCTTCATTATTATATTTGAAGACTGGTAAATACTTATGTCAGTTAACACTGGTCTGCATTTTTTGTGGCAAAATGTCGTTACTAATGAAGTAACTTGAGGCATGCGTACAGTGTGGCATTGCTGTTACCTGAAAAATATCCTCATCTAAGGTGGTGTTGATGACTCAAAGGATAGTTACATAGACACTTATTTATTTTTCTCCCTCTTGCTCTTCTCAAACTTATCTTACAAACATTTTGTCCCTGATGAAATGAAGTCACAGCTCTACAGTTTGAGCTGAATAATAAATCTATTAAAATGTAACCAACTGTTAACAAGAGTCTTAAAGCCAGTCCTCCATCCTCTGGAGTTTATTCACAAGCACTTGACCTCATACAACCATGAACTTGAATAAAGTGTTAGATTTTATTGCAATTCGTAGCATGATTTGCTGCCATGATAGTAAAACAACATTTATAACATCAGTAGCTGTAGCATTCTGGTGGTCATCAAACTGCTTTGTGCCTGTGCTTAACAGAAGCATAGGTAATGTGTTTCCCAACAGAGTGGCAAAGGACTGATTAAGTAAGTGTGGCAGTGTGTTGCGTATAATCAAAGAGGCTAAAAGAGGTAGAAAATAAAACTAATTAAATCAAAATCCTTCATACCTTTTCTGTATCAAAACATTGCAACTAGATTAGATTGTAGTTGATTAAAACATAGCTTCTTGAGAAAGAGGAAAGTGTAATATATTGTAGAGTAGTGCAAAAGAGGATACCTAGACTTGACTGGTATTTCCATGATGAAGACCAGAGCCTACTTGCAGATTTTGGTTTTGTTCTCTAAATGGTCCAAATCAATTGCTTCTGTAGTCAGGTATCCGTCTGTTTTCTCTTGCATTTCTTTTCCCTTACCCTAATAACTTCTCCCAGAATCGTTCATAGAATCATTTATTTTGGAAAGGACCTTTAAGATCATCGAGTCCAACCATTAACCTAATGCTGCCAAGTCCTGCACTAAACCATGTCCTGAAGCAGCATATACACGGATGGAGAATTCTTTAATTATAAATGTGGGAAATTTCAGACAATTTACCTGGTCTTTTTTCAGTCTTTTGTAATAGGTTTTACTTCCCCCGTTCCCTAGTGAAATATACTTGACACAAGGAATCTCAGTTTGGCCTGTTTCTATATCCTTTTATTTATTTAAGAGTTCTTGCAGCTTTATCCAACACTTACATGCATGGAGATTAGGTATTTGGAGGGAAGCTGTATATATGTGAAATGGTTTTTGAAATGCCTGATGTTGTATACAACCACTCTTCCTTTGTGACAGAAGATGCTAATGGTAAATATGGATGAAACCAGGAGACTGTTGCAATTATTGATGATTTTCAGTAGCATCTAGAAGTTTCTCTTGAATTCCTTCAAAGTCCCCTGTGGCTATAGGAAGTTAAAGACATTTGAAGCATTAGAGTTGTGCCAGATGAAAAGAGACAGGAGCAGTTGTAATACCTCCATCCAGTCTCTCGTCTTCTTTTGGAGACTATATTTTTTCATTAAAATAATGCTATTAAAAAAAAAGAAAAATAAAGCACTTACCTTAAGAAACAATTTTGTTTTGATGTTTCTCTGCTTTAGAAATTTAAAACTCATACTACTTGTAAAAATGAATAGGCAGAGGGATTTCTGTTTAATTGACAGGACAGGATTTGTATGTAGAATGTTTTTAATTAGGTCAGCTAGTGTAATTGGAAGAATAAACTTTTGTGGACATAAACATTCTTTGAGATTTAAATTTAGTGTTTTGATGGAGCAACTAAGTGTCATTCATTTCAGGTTGACAGTCTAGCCTGCCTCAGTTAGATTTCTTAATCCAAGGTCAGGAGTTATTGGTTCTTAATGAGTGTTGCAATGTGTAAAACAGCCAGAGCGTTTGTAATCTGATCTTCGTGACTAACTAGGAAGGAGGCGTAACTCTGAAAAAAGTTGAATCCTATTGTAAAAGCCTGTTTTTGAATAAATGAATGTGATTGCATCATAGTGGGAAATACGGCATTGTTTTTACGTGTATTTTAATTTCATGTATAAATCATGGCTGTGTATGAAAATGTTGGCTATTGCTGTAGCTCCATTTCTTCCTTTCTACAGTATCCCTGTCTTTCTTTCCTGGATAGTTTGCACTGCCTTCTGTAACTTCAGGATTGGTGAACTATTTTGAATTTGTAAGACAAAATATATAAATTGATGTGAATCAGCTGGAACTGTGTTAATAGTGGCTCCGAATCTGATCCGTAGTTTATCCATTTGTGCTTTCCTTCAGTAGATTATACTGACAGGTTAGGGCATCTTTTTGTTGGTTTTCATAGTGACTGGAGATAGGAACTAATCCAGTTTGGTGCAGCATTATTACATATACCAAGGCAAATAATAGTATCAAATTTTTATCTTGCAAACTTCTCACTGCCTAGCTTCCTCTGTCACTGGTGTCAGTAATTCTCAGTCTCTCTGTGACCTTTGCTTGTCACAAACCATTTGAGCAAGCAGTGAAGCCTATGTGGAGTACTGGGTGGATAAAAAAATAAAGTAATTCTAGGTAGTAGTGTTTGACCTACTCGTCTAACAAAGCGGTTACAATAGTCCTAAACAGTATCTGTGGCAAGACCTGCATGTTTTATGTCCATTTACTGTGCTATCACTGTGCTAAGGGACTTGGTTGTAATAATTAGCACACTTTAGGTCAGAGATGATCTGTTAATTATTCTCCAGCTCTTCACAGAGTATAGCTTCCATTAAGCCATAGGAGTTGGCTGAATGAATGCTTTTGGAGCTGTGGATGCATGGTTGTTAACGTAATGCATGTGTTTTTCTTACTAATAATTTTGTTGTACATACCTACAAATGAATGGTTAAAATTTTTAATTTACATTTTTTGTTCTTCCTTTTTTCCTATGGAGATAAAATATCTAAAGCATGTTAGTCTGTGTGTCCAACTTCAGATATGGTGGATTTCAAAACCAGGTAAACTGTAGGGCTCTGTCCCCCCTCCCTTTTTCCCCACCCCCACATCCAGAGAAAGAAGTAACCTAGTATCTAAAGAATGCAAGTTATGCAGATGTT
Source organism: Syrrhaptes paradoxus (assembly GCA_013400615.1). Classification (NCBI taxonomy): domain Eukaryota; kingdom Metazoa; phylum Chordata; class Aves; order Pterocliformes; family Pteroclidae; genus Syrrhaptes; species Syrrhaptes paradoxus. The sequence goes on from VZTO01012870.1 coordinate 130,172, forward strand.
CAAAAGGCCAAATAAAACAAATAGATGGGCTGCAGCTGCTAGAGCAGCATAAAGCAAAGAACATTTGCTGCTGTGTTGAGAGTGCTATATTTCAGCATGCCACTAGCTTTTGCCTGTTTGAGTGAATTAGTTTAACCAGTTTTTATCTTATTTTGATTGTAAATTGTGATTACTTTCATAATTGTTGAGATTTCAAAAGAAGCCAGTTTTTCTCTTAATGAGAAAACAGAAGAGTAAGGAGTGGGAGTGTCCTTTTCCAATAAGGAAAGGAGAGTTCTACAGAAGAACAAATCACAGAATCACAGAATGTTAGGGATTGGAAGGGACCTTGAAAGATCATCTAGTCCAATCCCCCTGCCTGAGCAGGAACACCTAGAATGTTGTCTTTTTTTCCTAATCTTTCAGTAAGAGGCCACAGACTTTCATGGAAGTATTGGGGGAAAAAAAAATCCCACAACTGGGAGAAGTTAGTGTGTTGAAGATACCTTCAAATATCATGAAATTAAAATGAGAGACCAGACACCCTGCAGTACATTAAAGATAATTTTCCATCAGAAGTTCTGGGGTTGGGGGAACTGGAGAAGGTTCGTTGCCCAATATGCTCTTCCAAACTGGATGGCATCTGGAGATAAAAAAGGTTAAAAAATTATAGCAGGCTTAAGGGGACCAAAATACTTCTCAGACTGAGTAAATTGTTGACATGCAGATTAGTGAAATTGTTCAGCAGTTGATCTGCTTTTTTAGGGCATTCCTAAGCAACACAATAGAGTGCCATAGTGAGATGCCCAAGCAAATACTACCCTCATCTGGTATATTCACATAGCACAACCTTTTGCAGAAATATTAGTATTATCCTGGGAATAACATGGGCATGTCACAGCAGTGTAGCTGTGTACCTGATGTCTACATGAGGAGAAATTGCTTGGGTTCTGCCAGCATTTGGTATTGTTACTTCAGCTCTTATACCATGGGTAAACACTTCCCTAATGGGGTCCCATGTACATGCTGTGAACCTGGGCAGCCCACTCTTTGTTCATACATTTTAAGGACAGTATATAGAACAACAAGCAAGATGCCTTTGTCTTGAGCCTTTGGAATTTGGTCATACTGAAATGTTGATTTCAGCAGTGGCATTGCATGGAGTTTGCCACTTCCCCCTTTCCAAGGGTTTTCCACTTCCTTAACACTGCAACATACAGTCTGAAAATAGCTTGACTTCTGAAAGAAAGACAAGGACTTTATGTTACATACATGTGCTGCAAGTGTATCATCCAAGAAAACTGACAGTTTCTGAGTATTTGGGAATTTGGTTCTAGGACCAGGTTAGATCCTTATATATGGCTTTTTGTAGGGAACCAACAGGACCTTGAATTACCCAGAGCTTTGGGTTTGATGTACTTAGACCTTTTCCTTTAGTGAACTCTTCCAGAGAGACCCAAAAGCTTTTAATCTCTGAAAGTGAGATTTTATTTGAATAAGTACTGGAATAATTAATTTTTTAACATACAAAGTAGCTAGATAAGAAAAAATGAAATAAGACATTTATGAGCTATTTGCTGCTTTCTGCTGTATTTCAGGTGGATCTTAACCCCAAGAGCAGATTTTTGTCCAACTTTGTGAATTTCAGTTGCTTAAAACTCTGTGCAGTTCTGTCTGTCCCTAAGAAACTCCTCCAATTTCCTCTGCTGCTCAGCTGTGCTTGTACACTGTTTTTCATTATAGTCTGTTCTTGAGCTGTATGCACCAAACTGCTTGATATGACTCTTACCTGCTGCAAACACAGTGTTTAAACCTTCTGTTTCTTAAGTGTACTGAAAAGCACTCCATGAAAAACAACAGTCTTCTTGCATAGGGGTCCATGAATCCAGTCACTTCTGAAAGAAACATAATAAGTAACACAAAAATTAAATACTGTCTTGCATATCTGTAACTTGTTTTCTTCCTCAATTTATTGACCAAAGAGGCTATATGATATGTGTTATGTATTTATGAATACATGTATATATATGCACTTGTACCGGTGAATATGGTCTTCATAGAACAGGGATACCTCTGTTTTTATGAAGAAATGTACTGCAGCATGATTATTTCAACAGGCCACTGATACCTGCTTGCCAGTACAGAAATGCTCTCATAAGAGTATAATTAATGTTTAAAAAGCAATTAGCAATGGGACTTAAGAGGATACTTTTGCCCTCTTAAAATGGTGTTGATTCATACTTCTAATTTAATTATTTTCATTGCGAGCTTGTTATGAAGTCTGTCATGTTCTCTTGTGGAAGTATATCTTGGGGAAATTGAACTCTCTTTTTCACTTTATGACGTTTGCTCAATATGTTCCTGATGTTTGAGGAGTGGTGGGCGCAATCTTTGAGTTCTACTAGTATGGTAATAGAAGGAAAAATTGATAGTAAAGACATTTGTGTCAGGTGATAATATCCACTCTTCTGGTTTTATTTTGTGCTTTTTCTATAAGAATGGCCACAATTTGGCCCAGAATGGAGGGCAGCTCAACAGACTGGGAGCAAAGCAAACCATTTCGGTGGGCTTGGTCACCTTGTAACTGAGATGTGCTCTGAATCTCTTTCTTTAATGATAGTGGAGGCAAAGCTTGTGTGATAAGATCATTTAACCTAATGAAACTGAGTTAAATTTGTTTGTTTGTTTGGGGTTTGTACTTTGATTGTGTCATTAATAACTGTCATTATTTAATTATAACACAGTATCTTATTATGTAGTAAAGTTTCTACTGCTTCAGGTTAGGATTTGGGGAGATTTAGTAATATAGTTAGTAGGAGAGGGTAAAATGGATGTCTGATCCTTGTGTGATGTTTTGAGGATTTTTGTACCTATAATCGCACATGTGCCTGGACTTGTACTTGTTTGTTCCTGTGAGTCAAATAGGTAGATGCGATTTAGATGCGTGCTGTATCTGTTAATTGTGTGCAACGCTTTGATGTGTGTACTGTCCTGCTTCCAAATGCTGGAACATGTCTGTGCTCTTAGTTGGTGTCTGCTGTTTGATGCCCCGATAAATACAGATACTAAAAGCCATGGAGTTCTGCTACCTATGTGTTGTTTCCCTCAAAGTGCTGGGATCTGAGTACTTTGTTGTATGAAGGAATAGATCACAGCTCCAGTGCTTTAGATAACAAAACCCCCTTGTGGTTCATTCATTACTAGACAGATCAAAATCTTTAATCTTTGCTGTTGCATGTAATTTATAAAATGTGTTAATCTGGTCTTATTCATTTACTGAAGCATTTTGCACTCCATGTCTCTGCAGCTTTGCCTTCATTTTAACTAGTCCAAAACGTTTTTTTTTTTTTTTTTTTTTTTTTTTTTTTTTTTTTTTTTTTTTAAAAAGACTCCATTACTTAGCATAGCAAGGAGGTTTAGCCGTTTTACCTTTTGTCTGAAATCTTGAGGATCTACCCCACAAAGTTCTGGGGGAGTGCTAAGTAGTGGTGTTAGACTTAAACAAATCAATGTCATTGCAGAGCTTTCCCTGTCGTAATGATCAGTTTGCAGCACAAATTTCATTGATTTTTCACAGGCCTGTGGGGAAAAAAAAAAAAAAAAACAAAAAGCAAAAAAAACGAAAAAACCCAAGCCCACAGCTGATGAACAGCACTGGGAGAGACTTGGGAGACACTAATTTTGTGGCTGGTGAGAGCAGCTGTGGCTGTTTCCCACTTTTTTTGCTGCCTTCTCTAAGCCTCTTCCATTAAGCCTGGCCTTTAGTTAGAAGCAGCCTGGAAATTCGGTGGTACCCGTGAGAGACTGTGAGCTCTTGGGAAGACAGAGGAAGAGCAGCACTCAAGGTGACAGGGGGAATAATCTTACTGGGGTCAGTGGTGCCCCATCAGCCAGGGCGTGATCGTCACCAGGGCTGCCAGACAGCCCCACTCTGGATAGTGGGGCTGGTGAGAAAGCAGGGCTGTCTGTGCTCCTGCTCACAGCGTGACCCTGCCACTTACCTTCTGTAAACTCAGAGTCAGAATAATTGGTGCATCACAGACTGCCTTCTATTTTTTTCTTCCTCTTTTTTTTTTTTCTTCCTCCCCTGCTATAGATTTTTATAGCTCTTTCCAGGGGCAGAGAGGGGGAAATGAACCATAGGTTTCTAGAAAAGACAAAAAATGACATGGTATTGGAAAAGCAAGGATGTTCTCTGTAACAGTGTGTAAACTGTACTTCAGTTCAAGCTGTTTTTTTTATTTTTACGTTCTGATTGTGGCAGAGTATTGTCCCTCTACTGACCCCTTTTCATCTACTCTTATGCAAGGTGTATTTAAATAGCTGGATTGTGAATCTGGTCCTGGAAAACTTCCCACCATGCCTGCCATTCCCCTTGATACTACTATTCTTGTTCAGCCAATGTGGAGAGTTGCTGCAGTGGTAGTGGGGCTGCTGTCTGCCTTCTGGCAACAGCCTATGCTGCTTTTGGCCATTGCTTTCTGTCAACTATCGATTATCCACATATGTCAAACTTTTATACGCTCCGAGTTTTTGATGCACTATATTTTCTGAGCCTGACTATATTTTTTAAGCCTGCTGTACTCGTACTGGAAACTCTAGGTACAGGCAATCTGTCACTGGCAGTAAGACATGCAATATTGTATGTTGTACAAAGAAAAGCTATAATCATGGAAGCATAGGAAGATTAACAGTGGACTGTTGAAATTGGTAGCTGTTCTCAACTAAATATTTGTTGAAATACCCCAGAATTTTAAAAATAATTGGACTGCCTGTTAGAATGCCACCTTTTATTATTTCAGTATTTGCTTTTGAAAGATTTGCTTTTCTGCTGAGATTATATGTGAAGCATTATATTCTTAACCAGATGGAGAATGTTTGTCTGATTTTGTTCAACATCATAAAGTTCAAATGCAAGAACATGAAAGCATAGGGAAGTTTACAGAAAATGTGAGCTTTGGTCTGATTTTTGTGGTTGTTGTTTTTTTTTTCCCCTCCTACCCTCACTGTCTGCTTGGGGTTCCCAAGAGTAGGAGCTTCAGCGTGTCCAAAGAATCCCATGTGTGACTAAAATAGGTACTATTGTGCAAGGTGATACATAAACACCTTAGCTGATGTTCTAATACAGATCTGCACTTTGAGGGGGAGATGTAAGATGAACCAGGTAAGGGCAGCAAATCTACGCCATTTAAATTCTTATTTATATTTTAGGTAGTAGAAGTACTACAGCCCAGGGCAAAGGAAGGAGTTGTGGAACAGTGATCTCTTAGCACTTACCAGTGAAGTTTAATAAGATAACTGAAGCAATATAACCTTGCCGCCAACTAAGGGGAAGACTCAACTCCTGCCCCTGTGTTTCCACTGCATCCCTTGGGTAGGTTCATCTCTCTTAGGTGGGTAGATACTTAGCTACTCACCCTTGGCTCTTACTGGGTAGGTATTTAGCTGAATCAGCTCACTAAACTGTCAAAAAAACCCTACCCTACTGAGCTGGTTCTTTGCTAAGTTAAGAGTGGATATGTTTCTGTAGTCTATTCAGTGCCAGAGCCAACACAAGGTTGTCAGTGGAAGAGCATGGCCAGGAGTGGGACCAGCTTTTAGGACATCAGTGAGCCATTTGATTGTCTCGTTTGCGAAAACCTCACTCTTTCAACTTGATTTTGCATGCAGTGTTAAGAACAGGAGCTTTACAATGTGCATTCTCCATGTTTTCCCATATGCGTGTAATAGTCCTCAGAGGCATGACCGGCTGTACCACAAAGTGAAGACTGCAGGAGAGTGAAGCACAGATGGGGACATGGAGAAAGTCACTTTGCACAGCACTCTTCTTCCTGCATATCGCCATCCCCACAGCCTGACTGTGGCATGAGTCCTCTGAATGCTTCCAAATCGCTTCCAGAGGCTGACATTCTTTTAAACTGCTGGTGGAGTTTAGCTAATTTGTCTGATTTCACGTGTCTGGCTCTGTACTTGCATTTTCTCCTCCCACAGAAGAGTGGGTGGTCAGCGATTGCTGATCTCCAGCTGATGACTTGCATTAACTAGGAGCAGCAGCATCTTCAGCCGACTGAGCTGAACACTGCTGAGGATTGCAGTGTGAGTCCCCGGGGAGGCATGCGTGGGATTATGAGCGCATGCAGTCGGTTAGAGCATAAAGTCCACTGGGGGATCTTGGATGTCTGCTGAGTGTCTGGAGAGTCCTGGCTTGCTGCTTCTGCACCTGCAGGCTGGAAACTGGTTTTGCTGTCTGCCCAAGGCTTGGAGAGGCCTCCAGGAGCAGGATTGCCTGGTCCAAATGTGTCTGAGGGCTCTCTTGGTTTCCCCCTTGCACGGCTCAAGGGAGAAGCCAAGTCAGGTCTGATCCTGTCTAACCCCTCCTCACTATGTGAATGAAACCTCCTTGCACGTTTGCAGCTGCCACAGGGCTCTTCTGCAATGTGGAGGTGGTGTCTGTAAGAAAAGACGGATGCAGGGATCTGAGGGAGGGGATTATTCCTGCCTTGTGCAGCTTTATGTCATCAGCCTGGAAGGAGCACTGAGTGGCTTCTTGCTAAGGCCAGCAGGAAGATTGAAAAGCAGCCCCATGCAGGGACCTTTTCTGTCCACCTGCTACAAAGTGTGCTCTTCTGAGGGTAGGTTTGGGAATGAGCCCCCATTACTGGAAGTGTTCATGTGCAGCCAGGTCCTAGACTGGCAGCTACCCTTCCCTGACCTGCTCTGGTATAGGAATGGTGCTCGCCAGTGGGAAAGGACTACATGTGCATGCCCTCTGTGTGCGTGTGTGACAGGGGATATATTTGGAAGTGAACTCGATTTAGAAATGAAGAGATCAGAGTACAGTGTCTGGTTTGGCAAGGAGAATGTGAAGACGCGGTATCAACGTCTGTGCCTTTTGTAGGATGGAGCTAATTGCTGCAAAAAACCCTCATAGGGCCTCAGTCTGTTTAAATGAAGAGTGTACATGTTAATCCTTGTTATTCCCCACATCTGTTTAATTGCTCCCTCTGATTAAATGTGAAGGATTTGAAATATACCGTGAGGTACAGCTTTTGGAGACATTAAAACATATGCATTTGTGATTGCTCTCTTTCTTTCGCAGTCCAGGCATGCATTCCAAAGGATTATGAAATCTGAGTCGATAGTGCACCTCGGCAATGTTACCTTGTCAAAAACGCTACCAGTTCCATGGTAGCTCTTAGTTGTTGGATTTCAAATGGCAGGGAGGTTCAAACACCGTATGTGATTGCATGTGGTGAGCTCTGTTGCTGCTGGGGTGGGAGGATGTCAGCTGCTTTTGAAAAGAAGTATACTTGGGCATGACTTTGCAATTTCCAAAGTTAAGAAAGGAGATTATGCATGTTAAGAATCAAATTTTGGACCCCGTTAAGTTGCTGTAGGAATTTTGCCACTGGCTTCAGCCCATCAGTAATTTCACTAAGAAATTTCACATCCAAAAGAAGATCCAGTCAGTGCTTCTGAGGAGTTGATGGGAGAGGTGTAAAAGATTGCTTAGTAAATGGGAAGAGGTAGATATTCCAGTTGTGTACACATTTCACTTTTCTTGTAGCAAAGAGAAAACTTTCTCAATAGTCAGTGTGTGCTTTATTCCTTTCACAGTTTTTGTATTTCACATGACTGTTGGGGAACCCTATAGTTTTAACACAGTAACTGTAATAAAACGAGGATATTAAGAAATATGTTGTGACATGAAATGGTATTGCAAAAAATCTTGAAGTTTAAATCGTTCTTTTCACTCTAATATCTAACAATGCTATTATACAATTTGTGATTGTACAATGGTATTAAATAGAAATTATTTCCATTAAGGAATATCACAATAAAATGTTCATGAATATTATTACTTCTGATCAGCTATGTGCATATTCAGATATCTCATACTATAATTATAAAATATAATTTGAACACCATCAGTAAGCTTGTATGTTTTAACTGACAGGTTTTTCTTGAAGTAGCCATTATTACATCTGTGATAAGAGGGATAGCAAAAACTTAAAATTTGTATTATTCGCTTATCACAAATTCCTGTTTTCTGGTTCTTGAAACAGTATTTAATATTGTGATTGGAAATTAGAGTCTGAATTGATGCTTGATGATAAAATACATTTACTTCATACCTTTTCAATTTGCTTCCAGTTAGAAGCAGAAATTTTAGCTAATCCAGAAGGCAATAAAGCCAATCTCTCAGGCATTTTTGATGTAAACTACTCGAGGTTTGCTTTTGCAGATTAATACTTCAGGTGCAAAATTGTGCTGTAATTTTTGTAATAATGTATGGCAGAGCTGGAGCCTGATGTCCCTGTTCCCTGCATGCAGACCATTCATTGACTTAGCTTTGAAATGTAGGAAGAAATCATTGAACATTCCACAGTTCCATTGATCCATGTAGCAAAACTGTTCTTCCTCTGCTTCAGCCCAGCGCTTTGACATGGTGCTGCAACCCACAAATCAGTATGAAGTGGTATAACCACTTCAGCACCTATCAGATAAATCAGCATCTTTTAAATGCAGCACAGGGCTGTAGATTATGAAGTAAGATGTCCATTGTTTTTTCATGTGTCTAGATTGAAGTTTCAAAAATGCACGGAATTTTTGTAAAATAAATTGTGGGGAGAAAATCTGATTTGAAAACTATAAGCAATCTGCTCTCACTTGATGAGAATTAAGTCATTATTCCTTCAGCCATAAACTTACTGAGAATGTTTCTATATGGTCTAGGACTGTTTTTTGGAAAAAGTTGATATCTAAGATTTTATCTATTATTCAAGTTTCAAAGTAAGATTATAATCTATCCTTACTTGTGCTATACAGTCAGCAAAATGTACTGTGTTTTGTAAATACATATTGTCTAAAGTGTTTGTGGCTTGTCTTTTCTGTAAACATTAATGAAAACCTGTACTTAATTCTTCTGCATTTTGTCTTTTTGAATACATTTCAGCGTAGTGTTAAATAAATGGTAGCTGCCAAAAATCTTTTATTTTCAGTTAATGTTGCATATTTAAAATTCAATTGAAGTGCTTTCTGTATGAAGTGGAGGCAAAGAAGTTGACTTTTATAAATAGCATGCTGCTTTATTCTGTATTTTAATCAAGTTCAGAATTACTGATGTGCTTTTCAGTGTTCATGTACGGGAGGGGTATTGGTGGATTTTATTTCCTATTGGGGTGAAACTGTTTTCAGCATCTGTATTAACTATGGAACGATACGTTTCTGTTGTAAACGACGTTTTCTCCATAGTCCACCTAGGAAGCATTCATGCTTATGCTTAACTTCATGCACTGTTAGGCAGATCCTCCTCAGAGAGTTAACGCTGAGTTGCACCTTTTCTGGTGCATCAAGTTAGTGTTGTCTATGTGTGCAATTCTTTGCAGGATTATCTTTTTATGTTAAACACTTCTTTTACCTTTCCTCAAATAACAACATCCTCTCAGCTCTGTTATCCACTTAAAAAGATGTCTACCAAGGTAAATGATTTGTCTTATCTCTATTATATTTTTAAGGGGGTAATTTAGCCCATCCTAATGAAAATCTCATTTGAGGCAGACTCTGTAATGCCTTCAAATGTAGTAGAGGATTATATGTTATGACTCAGTACTGGTCATGAAACATGGTAAGGTTATTGTATGACGATAATGTATTTTGGCCCCCTGTCATGCAATAAACGTATCTGGTGATAGGTGTGTAAGGCATGGTGCTTATGTGCTGGGTCCCAGGGAGTGCTTTCTTGGTCAAGTGCTGGGAGCACCATGTGCCCTTCGTGGAATGGGAATTGCTTTCCATCAAATAGCAGGAGAAAGTTTTGGGGCTTTGGGAGAGAAAAGCAGAGGTCCAAACCGTCCTGTGGGCATCTCTGCTGCAGGAAGGATGATGAGAAGGAGTGGACATGAAAGCTGAATTCAGTTCTTCTAATAGGCCAAGTCTAGATTCTCGCCCTGGAGTTTTTCAAAAGCAAGAGCTATATAACCGTGGAAATTAAAGGGTTTTCAAAGAAGAAACAGCTAAAGCTTGTGGTGTACATGCTACAATGTATTGCTCTGTGTACAGGGTGTAGTTTTCAATACAAGAATCGGGCTGGTAATGAAATGAGTGTGCCTTGCACCTCACCAAATACTCATTTACCTCTTTCTGTCTGGTTTATGAAAAAAGCAGATGACTTCATGTCTCTGCATAGCTGAAACATCTTAGAGTGTAACTAAGCTTGATCAAAAATAATATTTGAAAGTAATTTTTCATTTGTATTTAGAAGTGTAGATGACTATGTTAGATTTTCCTCTTGATTTTGAAATATTTAGGACAAAAATCTAAGGTCCCATAATGATCTTAAATGACTGTCTCTGCCTGTGGAACTAATTTGCCTATCCTGTTATCACCAGCAGAGAGTGGAGTATTTGTGAGTGGTAATGCCTCTAATTAATGCTCTAATAGAAAATTTATGGAGGGCTAAACAGCACTTGCCTACAAAACTAATGGTGGTGGTGTCATCTTTGTTCATTCTTGCTTTAACAGTTGCTCGTGCTGCGTGTGGCTCTGGAACCAGGACAAGGTTACCATCAGCTATGCATTGAAATTGGTGAAAATTCATTAAAATGACACATATTAAAGTTACCTTCCTCAAGTTACTTGATTTCTCAATTAAATATAATTGGTTATGAGGAAAAAAAGCTCTTCCTTGTAGGGATGCTCTGCATCACCTCTTGTGCATTGCCGTTAACATGCTCTCAGCTCACCCTGGGGGTCTGCACGGTCAGTGGGGATGAGGTTGTGGTTGGGTTCTGCTCTCAGCATGGCACATGTGCCTGGAGGGATTAGCTGCTACCTGAGGTGGTTCTTCCTCCCACCTCTGAGAGCTGGCTGGGTTTCCCCCTTGGAAAAGGATAGATCTTTAAATGCTGGCAGCTGTTCTTTGAAAGGTAAAGATTCTGGTGTTAGCAGGGGCCTAAGCAGAAGGGATGCTGCTGCAGAGCCTGCATTATAGTGAACTTCATGTGAAGGGATGAGGGCAGAGGGAACACACTGAAGTTAATTTCCAGCTTGTGGCAGAGGGTCTCAGGAGGCTGCAGCAGCCATCTCTGAGCTCTCTCTCTGTGTAGTGCCCCTGCCAGATTTTTTGTGGCCAGCAGGTTTCTGCTCTCCTAATGGGTCATTTAATGCCTGGCTGAGTGCTCACAGAAGCTGAGAGGTTTTCCACCGAGGACCTGTCATTTACCTGCAACAGCTGTGGGGCCAGCAGAGCCTGCCTGCAAAGCCCCAGGGCTAAGACCATTACGCTTGCTGTCCCAAGTCAGACAAGCATGGGTAACAGCAGGTAAGGGGCCATGGACTTTGCCTGGCTTTCTCGTTTCCTTTCCTGGTGGTTCTGGGTGCTGGTCCTTGCAGAGTGACAGCTATAAAATTAGATAATCAGTTAATCACTGGTAAATTAGCTTTGCGTCTTTGCAGAGAACAAATACAGTGTGAAAGTTGTTAGGAGTTTTTCTCATTTTAATTAGCAGAAATGGATGCAAAATGAATTGTGATTAGGTAGTTGATGAATTCAGTAGTACAATTATGCCTAAAGCTATGCCCTAGTACTTAATGCTGGATGCTCTGAGCAATCAAAAAAGCCTATTTATATACCTTATATTAAAAAAAGTTAGAAATAAAACAAGGCAGTGTCTATTACAAGTATATCAACTTCAATGCCTGAGAAAACCTTTCAAAAATTCAGTAATATAAATATTTTTAAAATATTTGTTTAATTTAAAATAAAAAAAGAAGTAATAACAGAATTGTTACTGTAGTAACTGTTACCTTTGAGGTTTATATGAAAGGCTGTTCTTTAAAAACAACTGATCAAATCCAAAGCATTCACTAGAAATGAGTAAGGATTCTCCATGATGTGCAAATTGTGAAAATTAATGTGTCTTTATTTTTCCTGCTTTCGGGCAGTCGGAGCTGGAGGAGTGGAGCCCTGGATGTCTGCTCTGGGAGTCTTTAAGAAAATGCAAGCCATGATGAGCAGCTGACTTGTGTGCTAAACTGATTAGTCTGTAAATAGTAGGAGATGGTAAGTGGTGGTGTCAAAGGAACTGTGACAGTCATCAGATTGTGGTTTATCTCAGACTGTCGCTTGAATGATGGCTCTCCCCCACAGAAGCAGTTTTATGGCTTTGCAGAGGTATAATCTGAGCCCAGGCTGACAGATCCAGCTCTGCTCAAAGCAGTTTCCCGGTTCGCCGTTTTGCACTACCAACCCCAGGCTTTTCATGAACAAGCCTGTTATTTTCTTTTCACCAACCAGGCATTACAAACATAAAATTTACTAGTCCTAACAGAGAGGAAATTGGCACTTGCCCGTTTGCAGAAGAGAATTGGACAGTAACAGCAAATCCCTTTGGGGGAAAGCATGGGGGCTGCTCACAAGAGCTGCAAGCAGCCGCTTCCTCTCTCATGTGCAGAAGCAAGTTTACAGTTCACCCTTTGTGCTCAGAGGTGGGTGACAGGAAAAGGCAATCCTCTAAACAGATGTACTTCTAACCTACCGCAGAGCTGGGCAAGAGCACAAGGTGGTTGTTTCTGCTCTATCTCAGTGGTGCTGTCAGGAGGGAATGCGATGTGGTCAGTGAGTGTGACAGTGGATGGTGGGTACAGTCACCACTGTACTGGGTTCAAGAGAGGTGTTCTTCAGCAAGGCAACTGAGGGCACACACAGCTGTGCAGGCAGAAACTATAGCCTATCTCTGATAAAAGTTGAGTAGCTGCACTACTCATGTGAAGTTGTATATAAGATTGTTCGATACTGCAGAGAGGAAAGAAGCCACTACTCTCCACTATATGTGGACTTCTTGACTATTTTAAGTTTTGAGGTTTTTTAGCAGCTGTTGAGGTAGTCATAGGAACTTACACTAGAATGTAGTCAGTGTCAGTGGGAAGAAAAAGGGACTTACTTGCACATGTAAGGTAGGGGACCTCCTGCAGTCTCGTGCTTCCCAGTAAGGGGCTGCAGCTTTCCACAGCAGATACCCTCTATTGTGGGTTATGAGCAAGCCCTTCCTGATAAAGCTTTTCTGGTAGCCCCTGAGGCACCATAACCTCGACACTAAATTGTTATTTCAGTAAGCGTCAGAAGGAGGAGTGGTCTCAGCAGAGCCCCTCCATGCAACCCTCACAGTTGCAGATGAGTTGGGATGGGGCTTGAGAGGGTAGAAGACCAGTTTCAGATGCTGCCCACTGGGAGATCCAGAATAGGAGGATAAACAGTAAATGGAGATAAGTTAGAGAAGGTGGAAAGATTGCTGTTAACTCCTTTATAGCAGAGAAAAATTTTAGACCAAGTAGAGCAAAATTAAAAAGACTGTGGAGGCTAAGATGATATACAGATTGTTAACTAAAAAGGTTATTCCTTCTTTTGGAGGTCCTGTAGCAAAGAAGGAAACAATTAAAAGCATTGTTTTAAATTCAGAACCAGAATTTCCAGGGAACTTGTCTTGAGCTTTGGAGCAAAGGAATTTGGATGATTCAGCAGAGGACTGATAGAGGAAGAAAGGGAGTTTGTGGAGAAAGCTGTGAGATGTGTCTTTTATTACAGGCATGGTGTCTCCTGCTCTTTTCTTTCTTTTTTTCCTCATGTCAGTTAAAAAAAGTTGTATTTAAAATTGTTACATCAATGTGCAGCACCTTTCACAATTAGTCCTCTATATATTACTTGTATTTAGAATAGTAATTTTTGCTACTGTCATTTGAATTGTATAAGACCATCTTTCCCTTCTTTCCAATTCTCTTGAGAGTAAACCATCCCTAGCACATCCTGATGAGGCAATTCAAAATGCTCATATTCCTGGTATGAGCTGTTTCTTTAATGAGGGCCCGTAATGGTCCCTCCATACTTGCTCAATGGAAAAGCATATTTTAAGACACAGGCTTTGATTTAAAGCTGTTGGCAGCTGTCTTGAAATAGGTGTATTTATCTCCACTTTCCTTGATGAAGATTTGTATGAAATATGACAAGTAAGAAACCAGTTTTCCTGCCCTGGATGCAGTGTGCAGTGCTAGTTGGAAAAGTGGTGACATTGGCTACCAGTTTGCAAGGCTAAGAGGCTATTGATTTCTGGCAAAGACATTATGTTGTAAGGCAAACATTCATAAAAACCATGGAGAGACTGTAATGATATTCAGCAGTGGAAATAAAAAATGCAATTGATTTACCATTCTGCCATAAAGCAGCACTCCTCCCCTCCCTGCTCTCTCTCCCCTCTAGCAAGCTCTACCCCACTGCGGTGCCTCTGTCTGGGCACCCACCCAGGGACCCAGGGGCACTGCTCACCCCAGTTGCTGGGCTGCTGCTCGCCTTGGCATTTATAACTTCCAGCTTTCCGTCCAGGCCTGAACTCAGTGTGGCAAACCCATCTGACCTGGGAAAGATAAATTTCTCTCCCCATTTCTAAATGCTGCCTCCCAGCCCACGCTGCCCCCATCCCCTCACCTCCGGCCCATGTGACCTTCTGTGCACCCCATTGCTCTGGGAAGGTTAGCAAGAAAAGTTGTCTTCTGTTAGGGGCCGAGGCTTTCTTCCATCCAATTGTTGTACCACTGGAAAAAATGAAATCAGGAATTTTGTTTTGTTTTTCATTATCCTGCATGAAAATTAAAACATTGCTAGCCATTACTTAGTGTATCATGTTTATTTTTAAATTCAGTTTCATGACTGCTTCATAAGGAACAAGGCAAATACAGCAGTGTTGCGCCAGTGGGATGCTGTTTCAGTTTGCTGTTTGTATACCAGCCAGGAGATTTTCTCCTCCACTTCCAGAAGGTTAAGATTAATGTTGCATGATTTTGTGGATGTTGAATGCATTTTTTCAGGTCTTTTACATATATATGTGCTAGGACCAATGGGAAGGAAGGAACGTATTTTTTTTTCAACGTGTCAATGAAAACACAGAAGTGAATGGATCTGGGTATGACTTTGTAAGCTCAGAGGTTCAAAGTTTGAGGCACACTTGAAACTGGGAGGCAATAGTTTTTTTTCCTTTTTTGCTTTAAAGTAATCTTGCATCCTTGGATCTGCAGGTATTCTCTTGTGCCTTGCCTTTTAATGATACAGGCTTTTTAAAAGTCTTAAGTAATCATGCCAACATTTTTTTTCTTTTTCTTCCCCTTTTCATAAGCAAGGCAGCCTTTTGTTGTTCATCCTATAGTAGTCACCCAATCTGCTTCATCTCGTGTGGTATTTCTGTCAGCCTGGCCTGCAGATTAGAGGTGGGGAAACCAGGATCGTTGTAGGATAAATAACCTTTTATTCTGTTGCAGCTGTACAAAAACTTGAGGCCCTCTTACTAGATCATGATGGTGCGCTATTGCAATATAATTGTGTAGTAATGCCTCTTAAGAGATTTTTGGCTCAGTCTTAGTTTTTATGCAAAGTGCCCTGTTGTGTTTTTGCTCTAGCTAGCTGTGTCACTATTTTGCAACCTCAGTTACAATTCTTGCTTCCTCCTGGCTCATGAGTGGAAATTTTTCAGCTTTTCAATGAGATCTCATTTATTTTGTCTTGGAGTACTAAAAGAGATTGTTAAGTTTAGAATTTTGGGGCTTTTTTTTTTAATATATAACATGATCTAAAAATGGACAAAGTGTGTGCGCACTAGCTAAAAAACTGTATGACTTCCAATGCTCCCCGTTAAAATCTGTGCAGTGTTGCTGTTTGTAAGTAATTAATGTTGTGGTATTATTCCTTACATTAAGTAAGTTACTGCTGAAGTATTATTCTGTTGAAATACAAAACTGTAAAGAATTTAATGATTACCTTTGTATATGAAATTAAGTATAATTATTAGATTTGTAGAAGACCTTTTAAATTAGCTTACGTGTAGTAATTCGTACTCTCACTTCCCAAGGACTGCTGAGTTGATATTATTTCCAGTAAGCTTGCTGGAAGTGGGAAGAGAGCATTTACAAGTGGTTTCTGCCACATCATGAACATATTCTTTTATTTTTAAATGTTGTCTGAAATCCACGCAATATGCATGTAGTCGTGTATGCTGTGATGTGCATAGATGTACATGAAGTTTCAGTAAAAAAAAAGTCTTAGAGCTAATTCCTAACAAGTAGTGATTGTTGTGTAAGATGATTCTGAGGCTGGGTTGGAGAGAGAGACAGCAAAAGCTCTGCAGGCTCAGCTAAAAATACTGGCCTCACCCCCTTACAGGGACTAGCGGCTTCCAAGATGATAGATTACTGTGTTGTTCTTGAATAAAATCTGGCAAATGAGTTAAAGCAATTTTTCTCAGTTTGTGAAAAATTCTTAGCTGTGCAACATGTCACTGAATGAAAATACAGATTATCTGCACAGAAAGATGGAGATCTGTGTCTTCTGAAGGAACAGGTTTTGGGTTTTGTCACTGCTTCTAACCTGTAACTTATGTTTTTAATGAAAAATTATTTTTTTAATGTGTGAGATCCATTTGTCTTCAACTGGCTTGTTTTACCAAGTGAATCAAAACAAACAAGTAGTATTAAATGCTGCATGGCCAAGAGGTAAAGCCTTCTTGCTTTCCATATGAAAAAATTACAAAGGCGCTTGGTTTGCACTTTTATGTATGTTATGGTTTTCCACCTAAATTGTGTCTGTGGCTGCCATGACTGCTGTCTTGTGGTAGTATTGCTGAGCTCCTGGATCATAAGGAAGAGGGAAGCTTTTACTCCATTTTGGGATGTCTGGCCATGTTTTGGGGCAGAGTCCCTTGGTCTTGGTCAAGATCTAGTTCAAGTACATCTTTAGTCTAGACTTTAATTTCTGCTCCTGTCTCCATTTTTGGAAAGCTTACCTTTGTGTTTAGATTTATGGTTTGTAAAGATAGCTGTATCTAGATGAAGGCTGCTCCTGACCTCAGTCCTTGTGCATGTGTAGAGTTACTTGCAGACTGCTGTGGACAGATGACTTTGACTGCATGAAGTGCTGCCTGCCATGAAGAGAAGTGGTCATGTGAACTGGGCCATGGGCAAGGTAAAGGGGGAGAGGATAGACACCAATACTGATACAGAGTTTGGGCACTGCAGAGTCCTGGGCTGTTCCTCTGAGGCCCTCTGGAAATCAGCTGGTGCTGAGAGGGCTTGGCACAGTGTTGGAGATGCTTGTTGTTTTGAGCTGAACTGGGTAAGAGGACAGCAGCAGTGCTCAAAGTCAATAAGAGCAGAGGACTTGTATGATGTGCTTTTTGTTCTGGGTTCTTCTCAGTGCACTGCATGAAGCCTTTATTAATTTTAGCTTCTTTGTATTTCTGTTGTCTTCTCTACTTAGAGATTTGCAGTAGTGGCTCTTGCTGCATCCCCTGCAGGTGTAGCTATACTGGATCCTCCTGTAGAAGCTGTGCCGCTATCCCTGTCCATGTTTTGGATAGAACGGGTTTAAGATAATAAAAAATGTGTGCACTAAAGTCATAAATGTGCCCTAACCTGCTCTGTTACTGCAGAGCTTCCTCAGGTATAATGGGAGTTGCAGATATTTTCAGATTGTCAAATGCTTGGGTAGATGTTTATGGCAGAAGGGGTTTGCATCACTTTTCCCTTTCTCCCAGTATAGAGGAATATATGTCATACATATATGTCAGAGTGTTTGGCAGCACTGAGAAACAGAGTTACCTCGAATAAGGTCATCTCAAGGGAGATGACAGTTGTAGGGCCTAGCCCATCACGTCCTCTTGTTCATTTACTTAAGGAAGCAATTGTATTTTTCCTGTCTCACTCAATTTCACTTGGAAAGGGCTTAGGTACCAAGTACTTTGTGTTGGTTGACTTGAATTTGGAGACTGAGATAATGCAGCAGGACTGTCTTGAGCATTTGCTGTGTGGGAAAGTGGTGGTTGCTTCTGTTCTTTAGGATATCTGCACAGATAGAGCTCATCTGGGTTGGTGTGGCCTGATCCAGCTTTAGAAATAAAATGTACCATGGTACAGAGACAGCTGTCTTGGCTCTGTACAAGCTGGAGCCAGAAGTTAGAAATGGTGTACACCACAGATATCCTGTTTTCAGATCTAAGCTAATGGCTTTACTGCAGTTACCAGCTGATCAGCATGGCACACCTTTGGAAAGGGGAGAAGAGGATGGACCTTTGTTGCGTGTGATGGGGTGGCACATATGTTAGAGATTTTGGGGAAGCTTCTCCTGACATGTTGATGACTAGTATTCAGTAATTCTAGGAGTATATTTGAATATTCAGTTCCTCCCTCATCATTGGCTCTGTTTTCCCACAATATCCCTTTTCCAAATGTATGTATGTAAAGTCATGGTTTTCTTCAAATAGCCCAAATAATTAATTTGATCACCGTTGTCCAAAAGAAAATATAAACCTTGCAACAATTTACCAAAACTTGTTTGTTGATATATTCTGGGCATTCATGGTTTGATAAGTAGCCTAAAAAAGTGCTATGGGTCTTCTCTCTTTATTCATTGAATTAAAAGCTTCTTGAAATAAAGTTTGTTTCATGCTTGTGTGTTTGCACAGTGCATAGTACAACAGACTTGCAGGCTTGGCTGGGCCTGTAGTTTTTACTGCAACGCTTTTTTTTTTTTTTTTTCTAACTGCAAGCTCTAGTTATGCCCTTTTGCCCCAAAATCCAGCATCCCCTTTAGACTGCACATTGTCCTCAGGGTACAGAATAAGGCTAGCATAGAAAAGGCTTTCAGAAACAAGTACCTTCTCTGTGACCTCCATGGTGAAAGTGTAGTCTTTCCAACCTGGATCGATACTGCGTGTGAGCTGCATTCTCTTGAGTATAAATACACCATGTTAAAAAAGGAAAAGCACTGAGCACTGCTTGCTTTCTGGTGTGCTCTTCTTGGAACTGATGGGGCAGTTTCTTTCTCCCGGAACTCATTGCTCCTGGGTGAGCCTGAGGACGATGTGCTTCCTCCTGCCCTTCTCTGCCAGTTAGAGAAATTTAGCCTTGACACAACAAGCTGACCCTCGGGGAGGATCTGCTATATGAGGAAAGAGATTCTGGTGAAGTTATTTTACTACTCCCTGTATGTCTTACCTGACTTGCTGTCTACTTTGGGAAATTTTGGGCCCCCTCCCTCTTCTCTAAAGGAACTTTGTTGGTGATAATTTCTGGAATTTGATGTACCACAGAATGGGTGCAGCTCTCAGGAGGTGAGAGGGAAGGTGACCATAATTTGTTCAATGCCATTTAAAATCTGTGGGATATGCACCTTTCGCATGCGTAATGTCAGATATTTTTTTGAATGCGGCAATTTGCAGAAAATATTTTAAATCTGGAAGTTGTGTTCAACCTCTAGCAGAGCATATCACTTGACAATTCAGGTTACTAGCGCAGTTGCTGGAATGATGCCGTGCATACTTTTTCCTAGTGCCTGCTAGAGTAAATGCGATGGGGTTCTCTTCCAGCTCGTTCTCTTATCTTTATGGTATTTTATCTGAGGTTGCTTTTCATCATAGTTAGCATTGGTTAGTAAGTGACATCAGCTTTGTTAACTGACCATCTCCTGACGTTGGTATTCACGTGCTTCGGCAAGATAGACTGTTCTGATTAGTTTGGCTTTTTGTTCTTTTAAAAAAAATAATATAGGTTTCAGAGATAAAAATAATTCTAGAACTTGTGGGGTTTTGGACAGAAAAAGTAAAAAGAAAAAAAACTGGCAAGATTTACAAGTGTTCAAGAAATGCTGTCTACCAAATTTTTAACAAACAGGAGGAAATTAATCTCTCTCTATATATATATATTTATATTTAATGCAGTTCAGCAGCAAAAACCAGATGAAACACCACTTGCTTATTTTCTTTCTTACTGACATAACAACGAAAACAAACTCAAATCGATAAGAAAACATGTCTCACTTATATTGTTTAAGGATTTTTCTTTCTAATGGCATGTAAAAATAAAAATGTTGATTCCTAAAATACAAATCCACAAAACTGGGAAGGGTGCCTGTAGACAATCTCACAGTAAATGCAGTAGTCCTGCAGTAAGCAGAAAGCCTGCAATCCTTTTTCCCATGTATTGGAAGAGCTCCCTATTCTGTAAGCTCCAGGATAGTCTGCAGAACATCTTCCTTGATTTCTACTCTTGGGGCTTATGTTTGGGGCACTTTGGGAGATAAATCACTTGGTTTATAGCCATTTCACTGAAGTCCTTTTATATAAGATGGAAACATGTTAACAGAGGAATCAAGTATTTTGCTCTGAATATCCTAGAGTGTGTCAATTAAGGTAGCATTGATGTCAACATCATAGTTTAGTAGCATCCAGTGCCCCTTTCCGTGTAGAAGTCTCTGATGTCTATCATTCCATGACATAGAACAAATCTTGGTTTTGGTGGTTTTACTTTTTTTACTAGATACTACTTTATAGTACCTAAAACACATAGCAGATATCTACAGGAAAAGTGTAAAAATACTTGTGTTAGGTCAAAAAGTATTTCAGAAGAAACTTTTGTGTTTTGTTTCTGTTAACAAAAATTTTTATTATTTTTTTTCTTAATTGATTATTTTTCTTTCAGAGTCACTGTTGCCTGGGATGGACTTTCTAAAGTGTTTTCAAGTAGAGAAAGGAAGAGATAGCACCAAGCTGCCATCTAAGTGCTGAAAACTCAATTTTAGTCAGGAAGTGCAATGAGTGGCTGCCTGCACTTGAAGGCAGCATAATCCTTTTTTGAAATTATTGACTTTGTCACTTGGTTTTAAAAGTAAAAATATGGAAACAATGCTGATGTAAACTACCCCATTGGTTTTATGACATGGGTTTAAGGTTGTGGCTGGATGACCTGAGGAGACAACTTGCGTTATTTATAAAAGATAACCATGCAGTGTTGTTGCCACAAGCCTGTTAAACTTGCAACAGAATTTGTGAAGAATCTGTGGCTTGAAAAAGACCAAACTATATTTGTCTGATATAAGGAAGAAGTGAGAAATCCTTAAGTGAACAGAATCTTTCTGGTTTCCCACTGAAATCTGGGATTAACTGAATTTATGTTCTCCATCATATGTTGTAGGAAGCTTCCAGTTTGGGATTGTAATAGTGCATTTCTTATGTATGTGTTTTGACTTCAGCATTTTTACATGAATGGTACGTGTGTGAGCAGTTTATATTTAATGTGCTGTTATTACTATTTTCCATGTAATGCTGTGTTATGTGACTTAATGATTGCAATGTGATTCATCGCTATCACAAATAATCTGTGTCCCTGAAGAGATGGGAACGAAACGTCGTAGCAACAGATGTGTGTTCCTGAAAACTTTAAGAATAATACATTCTTTAAGAGAGAAAACTTAAAGAAAAACCGAAATCCTGGTTCCGCTGAAATGGGGCTATTCCTTCACCTGAGGTCAGAATGCCTGTGCAGAATGGGTAGCTCAGGGCTGTGTACTCATGTTTTCACAGCAGTTAATTTATAACAAGAAGCTGTAGAGAACCAACCTGTGTGGGGTCACGTGGCTACAATCCACACATGGCATTGTCAAATATTGTTTGTTTGTGTGCAGAAATCTCAGTGACAGCGATGCCTCTTGTCAGCCATTGGAAACTGCTGTTATTAAAACCCCTACATTTCTCATTAGAACAACTCCATTGTACATTGTTTAAATATAGATTACTAATGAAGTGCCTTTTTATTGCTTTCCCAGTGAATACTTTCAGCGTAAAGTTAATTTGCAGTGTTATGTAAATTCTGTTTAACTTCAATCAAGTTTTTAATTATGTTTTTACCACAGTAATTCCCATTTGATTTGTCATCTCCTGTTAGGTATTTAACATAGGGTGTTTTTTTCCTTTTCTCCCCTCCCCACCCCCTGTTTTAGTCTTTGATGTCACCTGGAACAGAGCCTCACTCTAAAGCTGTGCAAGTTTGATTTCCTTTTGTACAACTATGATTTAATGAAGAATTACACAAAACCAGTATTGGAAATGCTTTATTGTTATGGTATTGATTAGCAAAAATAAAATTAAACAGACACAGCTGCCACCGAGAACACATCCAGCTGTTCTGTTTCCTCCCTTCCCTTTGCCTGTCTTTTAGTTGCTCCAGTTCAGTGAACCTTTGATGCTGACAGCCCTTGGATTTCATTTAAAATGTCAGTTGCTATTTAACACCTGATGACCACTCAGTCTGTGGCCATCTCGCATAGATACCAGTTGTCCACAAATGTTTGCTTGCCCACTGAGCAGATAAATGGACTCTTTTTTGGCAAATTGTCAGGACATTAATCACTTTTGAGATAGGATTTGTCAGGCAGCATCTCAGCTCCAGATTGGTATTTTCAGCTCTACGTGTATATTTTTCAAATCTTTTTCTGATAAAATGACATGGAAATAGTTGAAGTTGGGTCTATCTTCAGAGGTCATGGCAAAAAGCCTTCTCCGAAAAGTTGTATGATCTTTAGAGTATTTATGTAGAAATCTTCATATATACATGTCGAAAGATGGGGGTAGTTTTTGTAGAACAGTGGTTTTTTTTGTTTTGGTTTGGTTTTGTTTTAATTAAAATACAGAATGTATTTTTGCTGAAATCAGGACTTCCTTGAACTCAGTAGTGATTTTTGCTCCAAAATTATTCACGGACAAGTAGAAACTGTGTAAAGAATTCATGGCACATTCTGAATTCAGGTACACTTGAAGTAGCTCAGTTGGATACTCAGAATTAGCAGCAAAATTTGAAATCTCTGCTTTGGGAACTTATTGTAAAATATAAATTGATGGCTATTTAAAATTGCTTTCAGGGTGTTTGCATACTTTCAAATTTATTTCTGTAAGGCTGGGATTATAAAGAACTTAACAATAGCCTAACTGTCCTGCTATGTTAAGCACTCAAGATATTTAGCTACTGCTTTTATTAAAAAATGTGGTTTTGAATTATTTGCAGAATAATATTCATAGTATCCTTGTGCACTTTTCATCCTCAGTTCATGCTAGTATTCCAGTGTTCTGATGATACTATCAATTTGCTGGGTCTTCTGTAGGAATGGAAGGGGAAGAAATAATCGACTCTCCTCAAAAATCACATTTTATGTGTAACTATTATAAAGCATTTGACTGAGACGAGAATTGTATTAGTTTCTCATGGGAGTTGTTTGAATTTCCACTGTTTTAAAAATCAATTCAACTTGGAGAGTGGTGGGTTCAACCCATTTGGAAAATTTCATCTCACCAGTTGCACCCTATTTAATCTTTCTGTTGGGAGGTAATTACATTGAACTCATTAATTTGCACAGATGTTGAGTGTTTCCATCAAACTTGCCTTTCTCCACCCTCACCTGGCATTTCAGCCCAGGTGCATGGCATTGCCAGCAGTGTGAATGGGGTGATGCACAGGTGACTGATTTTTGTGCCTGGGGTATAAACTTTTCCTGTAGCTGATGCCAAGTAGGACTACTGGGTTCTGAGCTTTGTGTTAGGCTGGCAGGCATAAAGATGACTTGACTTTTTTTTTTTTCTTTCTAATTGCTTGAGCTAGAATGGTTCAGTCTTTAATGGCATACATATATAGGGTAGTTTGTTTGGTGTGTTTTTTTTTTAAATAGGTGTCTAAACCTTTAACCTGCTACATTTCTATAGGCTCTGAATTCATTTGGTGCTTTATCAGTACGTTGGCAAAAAGACACTTCCTTTCAGTAAGTGTTTTTTCTGCATTGCTTTTGATGTCTGTGTTTAATTTCCTTTGAAGCATTTATATTTTCTCAAGATAATTTGAAGCTGTTAAAAAGCCCTAGTGTCTGGGGCTGACCATCTATATTTTCTCTTACATCTAAAAAAGACTGCAGGAGAACAGGAGTCCTCACTACACCCAAAATTATACTGGATGTGAGAAGGTGCTTTCTGTTTGCCATCAAGACATTTTAGGAGAAGGTGCAGCAGTGCCTGATATCCTCCTCAGGATCTGAGTGCCCTGAGTGTCTGATTGCTGATGCCTGTAGTGCGAGTTCTTCTGATCATTGTGCGCAGCAGAGTCCACCTGGCAGGCAACAGACCCAGAAAAGACCTGTATTTCACTAAACATATCTTGAGGTAACCAGCTAGATAAATACTTCTCTGTTTTATCTCCCTTTTTGGTTAGTAAAGAAGTGGTGTGTATTTTGCAGTATTTAGTTTGTGATACTCTGGTGCCACAATTAAATCACAAATAAGCTTCTCATTTTCTTTTGAGTTGGTCTATCCAAAATTCCAATTTAGAATTGGAAACTGAAGTCTGGGTCCAAGTTCCTGTGAAGATATCCAGAATTTACAAAATACATATGCTCGCGAAAACTCCTGAAATTATTTGATCTGGATTTTGTTGGCATTGAGTAGATTATGTTGCAGGGACACATAATCTCTCAGAGAAGCCATTAGCTTTTGGCTGATATTTTTTATCTCTTAATATCTTATTGGTTGCATGGGTACTATGAGGAAGGAATGGAAGTGGCAGGGGTGCTGGATCCACCACATTATGCAGGGATTGTAATGGAATTAGAGTATAAATCTCAAAATAAAGAAAATATGTTTTTCTTCCATTGAAATTAAGGTGAGGTTTGAAAAATTAGGAGGCATCGCAGCACCATGCTGGACCAGTAAATCATTGGGGATACTTCTAATTCATGTTCACATGCTTAAATTGTTCTAGGGTATTTCAAACAAAAAAGAAATGCACAAAATGCATGCAGTACATCATCAGAATGGAGTTTCTCTAGTAAAGTATGTTCTTGTGGAGGTGACAAGTAAACAGAGATTCCTCGGCTTACACGGTATTACATTACTTGTTGCTGTACAGGAGATGTAAATGTTTTTTCTTTCCTACTTCCTTTCCTTGGAAAAAGACTTTCATAAGAATAGAAAGAAAAAAAAATTGCCACTTTTTTTTTTTCAGTGCTCCAGAAATAAGAGATACTTGGGTTCTTGCCATATGATCCAAACTGTCTTGAATCCTTTCCAAAGTGAGTGAAATCTTAACTAGTTGTGTGGCTATTTTTCTTACTTGTTTAAGAGAGTAGTTCAGTTGAGGTGGAGCTGGAAGTGCCTGAACTTTTAAGCTCTTGTATGAAGTGGAGAGACAGGCCAAGCAGAAGAGAATGCCATTACTGTGCAGTGACACCGACAGCAGAGTGATTTAGACAGCTGCACATGTCATATCGTGTACTTGGGTCTTGGTCATGCTGCTATTTCTGTCTCATTAGCACAAATCCTAGCAACTACTTTTTTTTTTGTGCGTGTGCGCCTTTGCTTATCTAGGGGTGCTTCCTTATTTGAGTGAGAGTTTAAAGAGGATGCTAAAATTTCAAAGTCCAGTAACGAGCTGTTCATTTTACTGCAGAGCTCAAGGCAGTGCCACCAAGCCCACAGCTGGCCAGGAATCAGGCACCTTGCCCCTTTGTAGACATTTTTAAATGGTACCATAGTGCTTGTCTGAACTCAGAGAGGCTGCATTGCTTACCAGACAGCATTACCAATGTAAGAAGTTTGCATATAGCAAGTCAAGTTATTGAATTTCTTAAAGAAAGATACCTAGAGGAAAATGCTCTGTCAACTGGCTATTGTGACTTCAATGGACATGTACTCTAGATACTGTGTGCAAATAGAAATGCTAGAAATGTACCTTATAACTGAAAGAGTGAAAGGAGTGGTTTTCAGATAGCCACCAAACTCCAGGAGATGTAAACATTGCTTACAATGAAACCTGTGGTGAAATTATACGTTTAGTATGGTAATTCAAAGCAACTATAACCAGATTTATGCTGTATTAAGGAACTTCAAGGAGGATAAAAACGGCATAGTGCTGGGTTTTCTGGTTTATTCTTTTTGTTTTAAATATTTGCCTATGCTAAGCCATCTTGTTTCTTGGACTTTCACTATATTCACTGACACTGAGCTGAATTTTCATTATTTTTCAAAAAATTAATGTTTTCAGTACAGCAGGCATATGCTATATTTCATAAAATAGTAATGTGAAAGTATAAATACAATTAGCTGTTGTTAACTTGCAATTTAATAAGACTTATTACCTGCTCAGCTGCCAACACTATTCTTTGTATGGCATATTCATTTCAAGACTTCCTAAATCCTGCCTGTTGTTGCTAATGTTGTCCTGCGTGTTAGACACAGCTCTAACTATACCTGCGATAATGTGTATGTGTGTACATATGGAGAAATTAGTCTTTCTGAAGTGAGAGTTCATGTTGGATACCCAGAAGTAAATCCCGAGGAATCTTTTCTGCTAGTTACAAATGTATTTCTTGGTTTATGACCTTGCTACATGTTTACTGTTTGAAGAATAATGCATATATTACTTATGTCAAGAGTATGGTTACCACAGCCTCCAATTTTCACAGAGTACAAGGCTCATAAAAGGACATAAGCCAAAGTTTGTCTGTCCCTGACCACTGGTCTTGTGTTCTGCAGGAACACAAGTTGTGCTTTATTTACGTCCCAGCTTTTAGCATTGGTATAACTTTTTGTGGTTTAATTATTTGCTCAATAAAGACAAGAAATAGAGGAAGATCTTTTTTTTTGGATGACATGAGGTAGAGCCCGCCATTGAGTTCTAGGAGAAGCCTTACCAGGAGTGCAGTTGATGTGTTTATCACAAAGAGAATTGCCATTGCTCTTCTCTAAGCTTCACCTGTCTGTAGGCACCGTGTGTGACTTACTGGCACACTAGTGGCTCCTGCACCTGTTGTCACACTGCCTTCAGGCTTCCTAGTTAACTGATGCTAGAGGTGTGTATTTGTCTATCCAGAAATATTTGATCATGATCAATCTAGGAAATAAATAGTCAGTAATGATGTTTCTTGATGACATAGTCAGCTGATAATAGGTGCTTTGAACCATGACTTTCTTAGCTCAGTATTTGAAATTTTTCACACCGTAGCAGTATCAGTATCGGTGAACTGAACCGAAGCTGGGTATAGATGTGCTGTATTTGCAGAGTGAACTACAGAGGAAGAATGGTTTTGAAGAAGTTTAAAATCTGTAGAACGAGCTAGCCTGATATCTTTTGATGTTGCCACCTTTACTTCTGGAACAGGGATGCCAGCAGCAGGCTATAAATGCAAACTTCCTTTGTACAGTCCTGTGATGGTCAGAGATGGATGAGAGGGGATGGAGACAGGAGTGCAGGAAGAACTCTCTGAAAAGAAGTCACAAAAGTCCACTTTTAGTGTGTCTTTTGCAGGAGGGTGCATGTGTACGTGTGTCTTGGTTACTGAGTCACCTTGGTGGAAAGGGCCAGTGGCCAGGTTCCTTGCACTCTGCTTATACCACTACACTTTTATTTGGACTAAACAGGAATCCAGTTGCTGCCCTCATTGTCCTCCATCTGCAAACAAGCAGTGGCGCAGACGTGCCTCAGTTACAGGAAAGATAAGTGGAAACCTGCACACCACTCTATGTAAGGGATGGAATGGACTAAAACCACTTTGTTTAAGCAGTTTGTGGAAGAGCCCTTTCTATGGAAATGATTGGTTTCACATTTTTGTCTTGGAAACCCCTGAAGCTTCCCACAGGGTTTGGGTTTCTGTCTCGCTACTTGCTGCTAACGCAGGCAATAGGAACTCATCTTAGTGCTTATCAGCTTGGATTCATTGTGCCTTTGCCCCACAACATATAATACTGAATAGACATGAAACCTTTGCTACGTCTTCCTTTGCCTCTTGTTTCCACAACTCGCTTCCTTCTGCTAATTTCCAGGGCTGTGGAGATCTTTGTTTTTACGCTGCTGATGCTGGCCCCACACACATGCAGACATGCAGCCAGTTGCGTCTCTGCCTGCCAGGCTTCAGGAGCAAATTCTTTGTGCACAAGCACACAGCTCATGTGGTCTTCTCTCCACTCCCATCTGGATTACGGTTTCATTAAGGTCTTATACGTATGTGATATTTTAAATCAGATGGGCTATAATAAATTTCATCTGAATAAGCAGTGCCTTTTATGTGTCATAAATTTTAACTTTTCCTGTCCCCACTAATATGCTTCCCCCTTACCATTTCAGTTATATACTGATAAACTCCTCGACATTTAAATACTACTGCAGCAAGCTCGAGGTGGAGAAGTGGATCATGAAGAGCTATTAAGAGAACTGTGACTTTTATAACTATTTGAATAGGAGGCTCCTGACTACTCAGATTTCTGTGAGGATGACTGCCATCACTGAAAGCAGAGAAATAAAGTGTGCTTTCATTTTAAAAGCACTTTGCACACAGTTCAACCTTTTCAGTGCTCTAGTGTGAGGTGTGTAAATGTTGTTGTTTCACGTGGGGAAACTGAGGCAGGAGGCCTGTGTGTCCTGTTGTCCTGCATGGCTGTGTCTGGGTGCTGACCCGCAGGCTCTGCTCTGCCTTGCTGCTTACTGCCCAGCTGCCTTTACGTAGTGCAATACAATGAGTTTGGCCCTTCTGCTGCTATACTGATGGGTCTGAGATCCTGTTAGCATAAAACTTCCAGTGTTGTGACATTGTAATTAGAGCTGGAAAACGTAAGGTTGTCTCAAATTAACCACGTGGATTTGAATTGGGTTTTTTTGCCCTCTTTTCTTCCTTTTTTTTTCTTTTTTTTGTCCCCCCCCCCCCCTGTTTTTTTGGCCCAAAATAGTTCTGCTTGATGAGAAAAATAACTGATTCATTTGATTTGCAGTCCTCCAATATGAAGTCAGAATCTTTTCACTAAGAAAAGCAAATATTTTCATGTTTTAAAAGAGAACTAAAATACTGTGCTTTCTATTTTTCTTACCTCATCTTAGTAGGCTTCTAATTACCTATAGCATACATATACTTATATCTGTAACAAGCTTGTCAAAGATATTATGTGTTATATAATCCAAGAGTGATCCAGTGCGCTATGGCTCAGAGATCCCTGCAGTACTGAATGATTATTAGTGGGAGTGGACAGGTCAGTTTAGAGGACTGTTCTTGTGATCTTTTGGAGCCTTAAAATGTGTTGAAGTATTTTATGTTTATGCATTTTGATACTACATTGTTTGGAGATTTTCCTCTGATTTTCAGCTTTGTATCTTTAGAAATAAAATTTTTGTAGGTCCTTCTTCCCTTTTGGAATGATGTTACCTAAAAAACACATATGATCATTAGAAGAATTTCTTGCTTAATTTTGCCTACTAGAGGAAAACTATAAAGGTCATTTGGTGAGCAATTTTGTCTGTGATTTTTTCCTACTAGTTGAAACCACATGAGTTTAATAACTATTTACATAATCCCTAAAAACTGGTAAGCAAATTGTGCGTGTGGAAACATGAAAGGTAATCTAATCAGGTGAGTTGATTTATCTGGAGATGTGTGTTTTGACTGTAAAGCTGTGTAACACAAGGTTGGAAAAAGGCAGAATTCCTTCATACTTCTTTTGACTTAAGGAGCTGGTGAACTGTGAGTCCTCTTCTGGAAAATGGATTTTTGTTCTTCTGAGTGAATCTATAAAAACCTTGAAATTGCTGTCTGTTGGCTGTTAGCCAGGTAGTTTGGTAAACAAGCTGGATTGATTATCTAAGCCCGTTATTTTTTATGTTAATGTTGGATTTGGGATATATAGTGTTACATAATTCACTTTTGTGTCTTCTAAGTTCAGTCATGCAAGGTAGATTTAATCCTGTATCCACTTCCAAAGCTGAGGAAAACTGTATTTTCTTGATATATATAGGTAGAGCAAACTTAGTCAACACTAATGATCTTGCTCGCCTCTTCAAGCAGAAAATAAGCCAAAGTGTGGTGCCTTCCGTGAAAACTTAGTAAGTCCTTCAGCAGAGATCCTGAAAATAAGTAACCAACAAGCAAGCAGCATGCTTTTTTTTTTTTACAGGTGCATGAGATGAGCATTTATTGAACTGTTGCTGAGAGGGGAGATGTGCTGGTTTAGCCAGAGCCTGACCAGAGGAAGGCGTGGTTAGATTGCTCAGATTGACAGCAAATAGCTTAATTTTTGAGGTAAAACCTCTCTTCCTCTCACCTCCCACCCCACTCTAAAATGGTTAGAGAGGATTCCTTTTAGGATATATGAAAAATAACATTGCTGACTCTTCTTAAAGCAGAGAGTTAAAAAGGTGAACATTACCAAAGGATGGGAAAATTCACAGCAGCATAAAGATGGTGTGTGGGGAAAGTTTATCTAGCTAGCCACTGTATTGATGTTTCTGAATGTGGACCTAGCTAAAACATCAATCTGTGATATAAAATGGCTTTCTGAATGTTTCCTGCTAGTGAGAAACAACTTCAGTGCAGGGTTGTAAGCTATATTACTCCTGTTTGGATGGGTAATGTACATTGAAAAGGGACTGAGCAAAAGCAATGGGTCTGAAAATAGTAGTGGGGTCAATTCCCCAACCTGGCTCTTGGCCTTGTGATGATACTTACATTTAAAATCTTGCCTTCTGGAGTCGGATATTGTTTGAACCAAACTGATAAGATTGTTTTCCATTCCTAAAGTTTTTAGCAATGCTAAATCCATAAGAAAGATGAAAACTAATTTAAGTATATCAGAAGAGTTTAAAGAACAAATAAAATAATTTCATTAATGTCTTGGAAGTTTGGATGGTTGGTTGATTATAATTGATCATTTGGGGTTTTAAACACAGAAGTAGCTAGTTACATTTGCTTCATTTAACTTTGAGACCTTAAAAATAATAGAAAAAGACTACTGAAACTTTTTCCCCACCTACCATGGCATTTGAGAATAACATGGAGTCTAGTAACAAAAGACAGGAAAATACATCATGCTGTCTCCTTGCTGTGCCGCTTACTATATATACATCACGTCACTTGCAGATTGCTGTCCTCTGTTTTTCATATATTGTGCATTTCATTTGTAAGCAACTGTCTCTCTTCTGGCAGCAGCTACCATGGTGTTTTCTGGGTGCTGCAGAAAACGATAAACATTTGAAATTATTTTCAGAACTAATCAAATTGCAGACAGTTTTTTTCCTTTCACTTGGGGAACTGTAGCACAAGTTTTAGTTTTATTTGGGCTTCTTTTTAATTAGAATCCCTTATGGGTTGGTTTAAAAACAAACAACCCCCCCAAAAAAAACAACAAAACAACTCTATCCCCCATGGTCCCCAGAAAACCAAAACCAACCAAAACCAAACCAACCACAAGCAAACGTATCACAGGTGTTTACCAGGTAAGGTTTGTACAGTGTCCTGGGAACAAAGCTGGCTTCGGTGCTGTAAGAGTTTTGATCCTGTATTTCACAGTAACACCCTATGTCTTTTGACAAAAGTCTTGACCTCCATTGGCCAAGCTGGCCACCAGCACACATGAGGCTGAATCCTCCCAGGCCTGTGGAAGTGGATCAGGTTATTCCAGGCATTAACTGACTCCTGTAGGTAAGATATATATTTCTCTCCATCTGTAAAATGGGGATAGTAATACAGATCCCACTGAGGGGCAAGCTGAAAAGTGAGGATTAGTTACGTCTGTACCACAGTGTATAAGTGGTAAGCGTGATTACAAAGAACAAGATGTGCAATTACACTGGAGAGGCAGCAAGCTGTGAGTGTCTCGTTACACTTACATAGCAGAGCAGCTGGCTGATGAGCTGTCCTGACCTCTGCAGTCAAACCAGATTTCAGCACAGTTGGCTCATTTGTGGTCTACTCTGATTTCTCACATCTGGACCTCTGTTTTCTAAAGGTGGCATCAGGTAGGGCCATATAGATAACAGCTAGCCACTGGAGCAGTGCGCTTCTTTTGCTTGTCAGAGCAATCTTGGGCACAGTGAATGTGAGCACCTGTAGGTGATTGTCCTTGCCAGAAGGCTGTTCTTTCAGCAGTGTAGGGCTCGATGGTCTGGCCACCTGCTTCTCCCATGACAGTCTGCACGTGGGGCACACTTTTGTATCAGATGTCCCTTTCCCTGCTTGCTCTGCTTAGATCCTGCCTAATGATTCAATACCTCTGAAGTGTCAGCAAGAAGTAAGTCAATAATAATAACAATCATATTTATGTTCTTTTATAGGCTTACAGGTACATTCCATTTATTTGATTTTGCTTAGACTGTGGGCTCTTGGGTGGACAGCTTCCTGGGTCTTATCTCCCCTGGGCTGCTGCTGCATTGTCAGCATCGTAGTAGCGTTAACTCCTGCTGGCACTGTGACAACTCTATCTTGGGACACTTGGGACTCTGATTTTAGAGTTACCCAAGATTTGTTCAGTGAACAAGACTAAAGTGAAAGGCAGTGCAAGTTTTGTTCCATTTGTACTCTGTGTGTGCTTTAAAGCCCTTTGAGCAGTTAAGTTACAGTGACTGCTGAAACTAATGAGTGATAAGAAAGAGGATTGACTTGTGTTTCCATTAGGATCTATTAAGACTAATGTAATCAAATGGGAACAAAATGTTATCACATTCTGAGGGTTATTGTCAGTAAATGTAACAATAAAGTGATTATTCTAGTGTCTAACCTTAGGGAAAATTTGACTGAAAAAGAAAAAAATAAGAGGTGAGATGCAATGCATTTAGGTGTGTAACATTTATTTGAAATGGATGTTGAACAGTTTTAGTCTATGTCAAACAACTGTGTCTGGTTTTCACTTTGAAGCATTAACAAGGAACTATGGTGGAAATAAAGGGCTAATATTTTAAATAGAAATCAATAGAGCAATAGCAACTAATAAAATTAAATTTTTCTATTAAAAGTACAGGAAATAGGAACTCCGGGTTTAGATTTGGGTGCTGATTTTTGAGTTTTACAGTTTGCATCTCTTAAAAAGCTTGATTTTCAGAACCAAGGGCTGCTGCCTTTCTGAAAGACAGACATTAATGGCATTTGAAGTCAGTAATCAGTATGGCGAACGTACTCTGTGACGTAAAGGGTTCTGTGGGATATTTATGGAATCAACACTGTGCATAGAAGCAGAGTGAAACAGGTGGGAATCAAAACAGTATAATATCATGGTACAGTTTCAGTCAAAAGCAGTAGAGATTAAGTATTCATTAAGATTACCTGCTTTAATAAAGGATTTGAGATATGTTTTTGTCCTTGCTGTTCTGTTCTGCTAGTATCTCTTATAAGCAACACTAACATTTAATGCTGGCAGGATAAAACCTTAAGCATATTAGAATAGCATAATTTTTATCTTGACTGTGTCCTGTTTGAGCTACTACTTGTGGCTAAAATGTTCTGCAACACTTTGACTTGATTCATGTTTTTTAAGTTTTGTCCTAGGATTAACATTGTCTGCTCAAATCTCCCACAGATTGAGCTGCTAATATACTGCATAGTTATAGAATAATAGCATATTGGAGATGATGGTGATGAAGATTTATCTCTGCTAATAGAGAGCAGACTAAAATGTCATCCCTTTCAAAGCAATGAATTATGGTGTTTATCTATTGAGCAAACATTAAACTATTTGTCCTGCCATTTTGTTTAGTGTACTTTAATTTGTATTATGCATATTGAGTCTTCTCCCACATTTACGGAATATTTTTGGAGTACAGATAGGAGGTAAGTTTTCCTAAACCTTTTGTAGATTAATGCTTTAAAGGAAGAAACAAAGCAAACATTTATGTTTTCCTCCATGATAATAGCATAAGTGTTGGGATACTTATTTCTACAGAAATTAAGCACCCAAGTATTTTAAATGTGTAAAAGATGCAACAAAAACAATACAAGCTCTTAAATTAATGAGCTATTCCAGAATAAGTGATAAGAGCATGTAATCTCTGTGACATTCTTCCTTTTATCATAGAATCGTAGAATGGTTTGGGTTGGAAAGGATCTTAAAGATCATCAAGTTCCAACCCCTCTGCCATGGGCAGGAACACCCTCCACTAGACCAGGTTGCTCAAAGCCTCATCCAGCCTGGCCTTGAACACCTCCAGGGATGGGGCATCCACAGCTTCTCTGGGCAACCTGTTCCAGTGTCTCACCACTCTCATAGTGAAAAATTTCTTCCTAATCTCTAGTCTAAATTTACTCTCTTTCAGCTTATACCCATTACCCCTTCTTCTCTCACTACACTCCCTGATCAAGAGTGCCTCCCCATCTCTCCTGTAGGCCCCCTTCAGGTATTGGAAGGCTGCT
>VZTO01012870.1:185308-236352 GCA_013400615.1 Syrrhaptes paradoxus
GGGTGACAGAGCACTGGAACAGGCTGCCCAGAGAGGTTGTGGAGTCTCCTTCTCTGGAGACATTCAAAGCCCGCCTGGATGCGTTCCTGGGTGATCTGATCTAGGTGTTCCTGCTCCGGCAGGGGGATTGGACTAGATGATCTTTCGAGGTCCCTTCCAATCCCTAACATTCTGTGATTCTGTAATTCTGTGATCTTAATTTTCTTGTGGACCAGCTGCCTTTCTTCACACTGTTATGTCGGTCATCTCCACTTCTACTCCTTGTCGCATCCCTGTGGCATTTCCTTATATTGGGAAATAAGATTAAAGAAACTTCCATGTATTTGTGGTTGTTTTGAATGTAACTGAAATTTTGGGAAGGGAGTCAGAACTCCTTGTGTCTATCACCACTGAGAGTGCATGGATGATACCTGAACCCATTTCCAAACGGAAAAAAAAGTTAATGATAATCAGAACATATATTCTTTTTTAAAAAATCTGCTCTACCGTGCTCGTATAATCCTCCTCCACATCCATATTTTCAGTGCTGCACTTTGACAAGCTACAGACAGTTGACCTGAAGGCATTTCTTGATGAACATTTCTGTCTGCGCTCAGCCTTGAAAAACTCAACCTTTTCAAGAGCTGTTTGGGAGAAAAATGTATAAGACTAATATTTATAGGCTGAAAGACAGGGGAGAGAAGAAACTAAAGTGTAAAACTTGCTTCCAGCAGAAATGCCATCCCTCTTTTACCTATGATAATCAGAAGCATTTCTGACATGGCTACTAAAGCAAGTTAGTGTGCCTGTCATTTGCTGTGCTTTTGTACTGCAGGACTGTTTTTCATTTTGTATGGTGTTGCTTGCTTCTATTTTGTTTTAACACAAAACACAAATTTCAACAGATAATCTGCTATTACATTATGATTCATCTGTACTCCCACATTTTAAACTATTACTTCCAAGTACTTCCATATGATTGATTGTAAAAATGTAAGTTTGTTATTCAAGTTCACATTTTGAGTACTTTTTCGTAACATTTAGCAAAGCTCATGTGCATACATCCTTTCATTAATAGTTTTAACTGAAAGCATATGGGAAGACTAGAAGGAGGAGAGGTTTTAATGGTCCTGTAATTTTCACCAGGAAAAGATCTATATATGGCTATATTGAGAAATATAATAGTACTGATTGTAACTCTAATAGGAAATTTAGAGAACATGAATAGTTTTCAGTGATGCCTTAAAGTGTATACTGTATTTTATACAAAATCCCCCCCGAATGTAGGTCTAAGACTTTGATCTTTTATAATAAAAAAATAACATGTGCAGTCTTAGAAATGCAGCAAATAATTAAAAAACAAAACAACAAACCTACACCAAACCTACTATTTTAAAACTGTGTTCCTGAAAATTTCCTGGAGATTTCCCTAGGCTTGGATTCTGGTTTTAAAAAATAAAATAAAAATCACTTTTCCGCTCTGTAGAGAAACTCAGGAAAGAAGTTCCTTGCTGTGCCTTTGGGTCACATGGCCTCACTGCTGTAGAGCTGGAATGTTTGCCATGGTATTTCCGGAAGCTTCATAAACACACAGAAAGAACAAGAAGGTTAGGAGGATTTAAAAAAAATATTTTCTCTCTCCCTCTGTCCTTTTTTTTTCTCTTTTTTTGGCAGCCTAAATATGTTAACGCTTTAGGTGTGGGTTTTTGGGGGGGAATTCAGAAGAGGTTTTATCTGATCAGTCCAATGAGTTTTAAGAATTCATCTGTTTTTTAGAGAAAAAAGTTAAAATATTTTTTTGGCACTTTTTAAATTGCTGAATTTGTGTAGAATTATTTCTTTCTTAATGTAGAACCTGGCAACCTATATATTAAGCCTAACTCTGTTATTTAGACAGTCTTAATGGTTTACTTTTGGCATGTGTCACTGTGAGTGGCATTCGGTAATCTGACTTGATAGCTGTCATCTTGCAAGCTAGAGTAATGCAAACAAAAGATGAGCACTCAAACAAGGTTACAATAAAGAGCCATTTCCTAAGTCCTGCTGCGGTCGGTGGCATAGAATCCCCAAGTCAAATCAGAAAAGCACAGAATTAGTACTGGCTCCTGGGATATGAGGGTTAAGATTATGCAAATCTCTTCTTTCTAACTGTAGGAGCAGCACATGCTCCTTTTGAGACTGCAAACACCAGCTCAAACTGGGATTGTGAGAACCTCTGTGTTGGTCTGTAATGTCATGGATATGCTATGTCTTAGTGGCAATATGGTCTGAAGGAGACCCTGTAGTCCCTCTTACACCTCTGGGCTGGCAGAAATGCATCTCCTCCTCTTCCTTTCTCCTTCTAGCTGAGCTGAGCTGCCTGTTGAACAAGGGCAGAGAACTGATCTGTTTTAAAAATAACATGGGGAAAAATGGGGAGCAAGGATGAATGGACTATTTTTAGCTTAACCAACTCCATTCACTACACAGTATCATGAAACTGTCCTAATGCTCCCAGGAAGAGTGGGGAGAGGGCAGTGCAAGGGGAGCTGGTAAGAAGTAGCCAGAGGTAGGAACTACTTATTCCAGCTTTGCCACTGCAAAAAATGACCCCGGCAATGCAGCTGTGTAGTCATGAGGTCACTCAGGGCATGGTCAGTGGAAGGTTTATAACCATATCAAGATGGGCTTGTTGCTGAGTCAGATTATTAATTACATTAGAAATTACAAAAAGGCAGCATGGTTTGTCTTAGAGTTTTCCTTTAAAATATGAAACAGTAGGGTTGTTTTTCCCCCCAAATTGAGGCCCTGAATTGGCGTACTGAAGAGAAACCTCAGTTGATCTAGAATTGAGGAAGAACTTGGGTTCTGCACATTGACAGGGCTTCCTTGTTCCTTGTCCTCTCCTCTATCAAACTTTTTGAAGCCCATCTTTAAGTGCGACTAATTATATAACGATGTTCTCCTGGTGTAGAAGTGTAGCATCTTTTACTTTATTAAAGTAAAACATACTTTGTTTCAATAAATTATGTAATGTCTGGTTCCCCGGTTGCGGTATTGTCTGACTCCTGTGGGTGCCCCTGCACACCTGTGTGCACACAGCAACTCAAATGTAGGACAACAGAAGAAGGGAAAGAAGGAAGAAGAGCAAAATCATGAACTGAATATCTGGGAAGGTCTTAGGGTAGGTAGAATAAGGCGCAGACACAGCCGGAACACAGGCTGGAGGTTTGAGGGAGGGAAATTGTCCCTTCCAAAATGAGCATTGTTGACAGAAATAGTTGAAAGAAAATATGAGCTTCTTGTCTAAAAGAAGATGAGAAGAACCATTTGAGGTGGTTATACCAATAATTTTGAAAGTGCTCCCAAGGTAGGGGTAAGCAGATGGGGTACAGCAATTGCTGTCTGGGGCACTGGTGTTTGAATCACTTGTTCTTTTGCACTTCTGCAATTTCAAGTCTGTAAAGCTGAGTTGAGGCATGCTTCGAGTCTGAAGGTAGCCAGCTGAACCAGTAAAGTTCCCAAGGTTATCTGGGTGCTCTGTCCCATGTCATGTCAGTATTGGGGTGGGGTCTGGGGAATGAAGAGTCCTTCTTTCCCCCTGCTTATCTCAGTGGTTATTAGTAGAAATATTTTTTTTTCCAGAGATGTTTTATCTTGTTCCTTAGGATTTCTCACTGTTTTGTAGCTTTTGTACCTGTGTGAGAATGTGCAAAGACTTTTTACAGAACAATTTCACAATGATAATATGTGTATCTGAATAATACTTTTCATGCTATTTGGCTTTGCCCTTTGCTGTTGAAGACTTCCTGAGCCTTTACAAGGAAACTTTGTTTAGGCAGGCCAATGGGAATCATGGTTGAAACTGATTCTCAAAAGCTCTGTGTTCTTAATTGCCTTTGACGGTGGTTGGGAAAGATGTCACTTCAGCACAGTGAAAAGCAACCAATATAAACCATATTTTTAATGAAGGATTCTCTATCTGGATGAATTGATACTGTCACAACAGTATTGGTTAAAAATAGAAGAACCTTCTGCAGACACATGGCTGTTGATCCTGGTTTTATTTTATCTAAACAAAAAGCAATGTACACATACCGAGTGTAGACAGGCCTTTTAGTCTTCAGTGCTTCCTTTGGCAGATGGCTTCTCTTTTTAAAAAAAAAAATTATTTTTTTAAAAAGTCAGTGGCGCTTTGAAGGAAGACCAAATAGAATGAGTATTCAAGTGTTTTATTTATCATGTGACTGCATGGGAGATTGCAGTATCCTGTACTAAACCTGTTTTATGGTGATATGTACAAGATTCCTATGGCCTTATAAAGGATGCTAGTTTGCATTCCTCTGTGCAAAGAAGTACTTCCAAAAGAAATAATAGTCTGATTGAATATTTATTTTTGTTCAGTACAAAAGTATTTGTAGCTAACTGGCAAATATTTTACTTCTCTACCCTTCCTTTTCCCCTTAATCTTGTTTATTTCCTCAGTGTTTTCTTCCAACTATTAGAAGTGTGTTCTTCTAGGGTGTTTTAGATCAGCTGCTTTAGAAGAATTTTTATCTTTTCACTGAAAGCATATGTAAGAAAAGGGACTGAATGGTTAATTTGACTTTTTGACTTGTATAGCTTATGCATATGTATATTGTTTATATTGTACATGTTTGGAAATATTAGAGATGTGTGTAAATTGAGATCTTGTTTCAGAATTGAGTTTAACAGTTGACGATTATATATGTATTTTTGAATTACAGACAAATTTTAAATAAAGTTAAATTAACTTGCAATAATACTGTTGTGGATTTTAAATATGTTTCATATTGAACAGTATTTAACTAAATTCCTCTATTTATTCTTACTGAAGTTAGAAAATACAAGGTACAACTATTCATACATTTTATTAGGCCTTGATATTTCTGATAGCATAGCTTTCTTTTTCAGACCTTCAAGTGGGAAAAGAGAGAAATTTATTTCCTTTTCAAGACAAAAGAACAATGCAAGTGTAATCTCAGAAAAGGGAGGAAAAAATTCCTTTGAAGCACCTATCAGTGATTCAAATGCTGCCTTGAATCATGAAGATATGTATGTATCATGAGATCTGTTTTATCAGAAGATGTGAAATAGTGCATGAAATGCCAGCAGGTGTATAACCTCAACTGATGATCAGGGCCAAGTGTTTAAACCAGTTGTACTCTGCTGAGAAGGTATAGTCTGCACCATAGCTCAAACTAGGACTCTTCAAATAAAAGATTTTTGCGCTAACAGATAATGTAGAACCTCCATATACAGAATGTAATCTAAAAATCTCACAAGTGGAAATAAATGTAATCCAGCTGCAGGATGTGAATATGCAGAGGAGTGTGTCTGCAACACTGCATGGGGTCCCTTTTCTTACTTGCTTATACCTGCTCTATACAGTGGAAAGCTCAAACAACTGAAAACTCAAAATATTGCTTTACAAATAGAGTGAGAGAAAGAAGAAAATAGGCATGAACACCAGCTTTCAAAGATTTAAGTGTTTGTCACAGCAACAGTCTGCTGGCAGAGGGCTCAACAAAATAATTATGTGTTGAATGAGAAGGTGTTTCCTTTTGTTGCCTTTCAATGGGGTACTTCTTTAATGGAATTTCCTCTTGCTCATGTGCTTTCTTACAGGGTGGGCAGAAGCTCACTAACTTCTGTAGGTTATTTCTATTTAACATAGTTTAGCAGTGACCATTTTATTAATATCCTTTTAAATGTAAACATTCTCTTCAGCCATTATTCTTACAAAATGATATATTTCCCCCCCTCATTATTTTCCTTTCTACCCTTTGATTTCTGTCTTATTTTGCTCTGAATCTTGTTTCTCTTACAAACTAGTGCCAAGCACCAGAATATCACTGCTCCTTTAATATAAACTGTGGCATCAGAGGATCACTGTTTTTCAGGTCCCAGTTTGAGAACAGATATTTCTTTCTCTGAGCACAATCCTTTTTTGTACTATGTTCAAATGCCCACCAAATGGAGTGGATTCTTCTTGGT
This sequence comes from Syrrhaptes paradoxus, assembly GCA_013400615.1. NCBI lineage: Eukaryota > Metazoa > Chordata > Aves > Pterocliformes > Pteroclidae > Syrrhaptes > Syrrhaptes paradoxus. The sequence continues at coordinate 191,285 of VZTO01012870.1, forward strand.
GGGACAAATAGCTGCCTGTGCAGAGAGTCCATTTAGCATCTACTATGTGGTAATGTGGGGTTTTTTTTGGTCATTATTGCCCATGACCTGATAGCAGCTGAGAAGCTAGAGGTGGAGTGCTCTTTATCAGTTTGTAGAGTCTTGCAGTACTTTTCCCTGCCCTTCCCTCACACGTTTGGCGTTTCTGGTGCCTATCACCTGCCTGGTCCCTTTTTTCTCGTACTGCCTCTGAAGTTCTCACCCGAAGACCCCCGTTCCCTCCATCTGCTCGCAGCCCTCGGGTCCTGTTGGTTTGCAGTCAGAGCATTTTGAGAGTTCTGTAGAGGAAAACAAATAGCCCTTGCAGTAGAGGGGTATACCCCAAGTGAATGTGTCTCATGGGCAGATACGAGCTTGATCTGCTCATCTTCAGCTGGCCACATTCTGTGTGGAGCCAGACCAGAAGCCCCATATCCATCGTTAGCATTGTGTTGAGCTCGAGTTAATAAGCTCCGTCTCTTGTCAGGATATGTTAGATCAGGCTTACTGCTGTGCTAATTGTGCTTACACAGCTTCCAGTTTGGAGCTGGCTCATTTACAGCTGGCTTGGATGGTGGCCAGGAAGGCTCGCCTCTGCCTGCCGTATGCCATGTAGACATACACATATCCAGCACTTGAATGTGTCTGTCAATAGCAGGAAATTATCTTCAGAGGGAGGGGAAAAATCTTTGGCCTGACTGCAAACATAAACAAGGACAATATTAATGAATGAGGAAGTAGGTAACAGTTTTAGTAAGGAGAGGATTGATTATTCCAAATGTGGACTCCCTAGCACAAGTTGTTTTCAGCCCCTATGTTTGGTCCCATCTTGTTCCTCATTTACCACTGGTTTTGGTTTGGTTTGGTGGGGATTTTTTTGTGGTGGTTTGTTTGTTCCCCTCCATCCCCAATACTTATTGGGAACATTTCCCAAATTTAAGAAACTTTTTTGTAGAAGTGACATTTTAACTGGGAAACAGACAGGCTGGAGATTTGGGCGGGGAAAAATCTCATGCAATTTAACAAGAGCAAGTGTAGAGTCTTGCATCTGGGCAAGAATAACACCAGGTTCCAGTATAAGTTGGGTACGGAACTGTTGGAGAGTAGTGTAGGGGAGAGGGACCTGGGGGTCCTGGTGGACAGCAGGATGACCATGAGCCAGCACTGTGCCCTCGTGGCCAAGAAGGCCAATGGCATCCTGGGGTGTATCAGAAGGGGGGTGGTCAGTAGGTCAAGAGAGGTTCTCCTCCCCCTCTACTCTGCCCTGGTGAGACCGCATCTGGAATATTGTGTCCAGTTCTGGGCCCCTCAGTTCAAGAAGGACAGGGAACTGCTGGAGAGAGTCCAGCGCAGAGCCACAAAGATGATGAAGGGAATGGAGCATCTCCCTTATGAGGAAAGGCTGAGGGAGCTGGGTCTCTTTAGCTTGGAAAAGAGGAGACTGAGGGGTGACCTAATTAATGTTTATAAATATGTGAAGGGTGAGTGTCAGGAGGATGGAGCCAGGCTCTTCTCTGTGACATCCAGTGATAGGACAAGGGGCAATGGGTTCAAGCTGGAACATAGGAGGTTCCACTTGAATATGAGAAAAAACTTCTTTACAGTGAGGGTGACAGAGCACTGGAACAGGCTGCCCAGAGAGGTTGTGGAGTCTCCTTCTCTGGAGACATTCAAAGCCCGCCTGGATGCGTTCCTGTGTGATCTGATCTAGGTGTTCCTGCTCCGGCAGGGGGATTGGACTAGATGATCTTTCGAGGTCCCTTCCAATCCCTAACATTCTGTCATTCTGTGATTCTGTGACAAGGTTAAAAATGGTCAGAATTTCAGATGGGAGGAATTTGCCTTTTGGATTAGCCCATCCTTGGTTTTTGTCTTCCTTTAGTTCATATGTTAGCAAATTAGTTTGAACATTGGCGTGTACGTATAGTGTCAAGGACCTGCCCTTCTTAGTGTTGAAGTGCTCTAGTTGCCTAAAAGGGAATTATATAGGAAGAAGAAACCCAGGGCTGTAAAAACCTGAAGTTTGCTTATTTAGGTTTGGAAAACTAGAGCTCAGAATGACTTGAAAGCCACATCCTCAGCTGGCATAGATTGGTTTCATCTGTTACAACAGTTGTGTTATTTACTTCAGCAAGAGTTTGTCCCCTTAAATATTAGGAAATCTTCTGTCTGTGGAGGAGTGTGGTGGTGGACAGGAACACATGAGTGGATATGTATATAAATATAGAGAAAACTGGACTAGTCTCTTCCCTTATTGTGAAACAATTAAATGATTCATCAGCCCCACCGCTATGAGCTCTCTTAATATTTGAGCCCGTTTTTCTCAAATTATTTTCTTGGTCACAAACATCCATGCATTTCTGCATTAATTTGCTTGACAGTTGAGAGGCCACTTCTCTGTTTGAGTAAGCCTCAAAGAGATAGTACCAGCCTTCTAGTTCTAAAATCGCTGTTATTAAAACAACCAAGAGAACATATCTCTGCAAAGGCAGAGCTGAATAATGATTTAGCTCCCAGAATTAATTTGAAGTTTCAGCAGCACTAAGTAATATTTTAGTGGCAGTATAATCCTGTACATTACATATTAAGTCTGCAGACTGCACTGCCAGTGGAAGAACCCTGCAGTATTTGAATGACATTGTAACACAGTGGTATTATATTCAGGTCATTAGGGGGCATTTTACAGGATTGAAGTTATCTGGCAGAATGTCAAGGGTGAATCATATAATCTCTGTTTCTTTGCCTCTCCAAATATGTAGATTAGGGGTTTAAAAAAAAACAATTACACCTAACTCACCAGTGTTCCTTCTCTGTCTCAGCCTACTTATCACCTGTGCCCGGCTTTCACTGTCAACAAACACAGAGTGTAACCAAAGGAAAAGGGAACAATAGATATAGATGGCTCAAATAGCTGATGATGCAAGCAGAGAAAAAATTGTACTGAGGCTTGTTTGTTTGTATGAATCAGAGCAATTGGTAAATAAGTGTAAACCCAAGTATTTTGCTTTTGTGGCAGGTGTCAGTGGCTATCCGGAATGGGAAATGCTGAGACCCAAGATGAGTGTTTCCCAGAGCAGATTCCTAACCTTCTGAAGAGGCAGGGGCACTCTTGCAATTGAATGTACCAAGGGAGATGGACACCTCTCTCCCCTTTGTGCCTTAGAAATTCATTCTAAATTTGTGTGTGTGGCCCATCATAATGATTTTGATACCTCTTTTCAAATGTGCTCATCATTCAGACAGCTCTGGTTGAATTTAGAGAGAGATACTAGGCTGTGAAAAGCATGTGTTCTCAGCATCTTACTGCTGCCTCTGGCAGAAGTTGCTGCCATTCAGATCTGCTAGCTAGATAGTTCACATGATTACTCCGTGAATCATTACAGACAAACTGAACCGGGTTAGTTTAAACATGTAAATAGTAGCTTTGGATCATTCTTTCTGCAAGAAATAGATAATCATCACAGAAGTAGCCTAGCTGACTGATACGTAGTAAATTTTATCACACGAGTCTTTCCTTGTCTTTCCTTTACTGAGTTTTAACTACAGCTTTTGTGGTGATGTGAATGCTTGTAAAAAATGAAAACAGTAATAATAGTTAAAAAAGGTTTGTTAAGGCAAGTGAAGTGGTAAGAGTAACAGTGGTGACATGCTGGTTGATCAGGGCTTGATAAACTTTTCAGCCAGCAGAGAAGCCATCACATGAATAGGACATGTGGCTATGTCCTTTCTGTCCTCAAAGCGGTTGAGGGGGGACCCCCAACAGCTGTTTGCTGATTTGAAGAGTTTGTTTTCCTCTAGCCTAGAACATGGACCAAGTCCCTATATGATAATTCCTGTTTTCTCCTTGCTGCACTCCATGTGATGGGAAATTCTTAGAAAAGTCTCAGGGGCCAGAGGTGTTTTGGCTGCTGCTATGCCAGTGCTCAAAAGAAGTGTTGAGGGTACTGGAATTATTTTTACAGGTCTTCTTTACAAAAATAGTGTTAACTTCTTATTAGGAAATGCTGCAAGTTTCATACTTGTAGAAAAGCATTGGGTATGCAAATGGGAGAACTGCCTTACTTGGCAAACCTGCTGCTGTAGGAGATTGTGGAGGCAGATCAGCAGGTTGAACACAGATATGGACAAACACCGAAGGGAGCATACATTCTTGCTAACATCTGACTGTGGGTGCTGGGGAATAAAAACGCAATGAACAACCAATAATGTTTGGGTTCATGTACCTTGCCTACATAGTATCTTTTACTGTCATTATTGGAGTAAGAGTACTGAGCTAGATGGATGACTGGATTAACCCAGTATGGTATGACTTCTGTTCCTACTGCATTCAGGTATATAACTATATAACAATATCTAAAATGTTACTAACACTGTGTTTTAAGTTACATCAAGAACACCAGAGGCACAGGGTGTTCTTTGGTGTGATACTTTTTTTTACGTGAGTAAAGACTAAACTTTTATGTTAGTATCTTCTTGGGTTTTATATAGCCTACTTTCACAGGGGATAAAGTTTCAGTTTACATTTTGAGGACTGCACTCCCTTGATCTTGATGTTGCTTTGGCTGTCACTGGCTTTTAGTTTAAAATGAACAGCAGGAATCCAGTTCTGGCCCACCATTTCTGTTGGGTGTTTTTTCAAGTTAAAGGCAGTAGGCTTTCCTGAATAATGTCCATAGACGAAGAACTCTCCAGAGCGGGTCTCTACTGATCTGTGCAGTTAGCAATTACTCCTATGAACTGGCATTTTAAAGTAAAATAAAAAATGTAAAATATTGATTATATATGCAAGTACAAAAAATGTGCATCTGTATACTAGCTCACCAGAAGCTTGTAGATAAAAATATTAAAACACATTTTTCCTTCTAATGTGACACAACAAATAATAATTTTGCTCTTGAGGAAGTATCTATGAACCCATAAATCCACGAGCTTGCAGAGAGAGCTTTGTTCCAGCTATATCATTAAATTAAGCAACATTGGAAATCTTCTGGGACCCCTTCTCCTGGTGCAACATGGTGCAACAGTGGACAATACCATGAAGTTCGGGATGGGGGACATCTTTGTTGTTTATCAAATGCATACTATATACCAGATATTTACTGTAGTCTGTACACAACAGAAATAAACAGTGGCCCGGCACTTAATGTTACTATGCCACTTGAACTGCCTTTTCAAGGTATTTGCTGAGGCTGTGACACTTTTGCACTAAGGTTTAGATAATTCAACATCTGCCTTTCTCAACCAAAATAGTTGTGCTGCTCTCACTGGTGGTACACAGCTAAAGCCTTGTTTCTTTCCAGCTTATTGAAAGCAAACGTCTAGAGTACAGGCTTCACTATCCTTGGCCATTGCATCCATTGTGACTTTCTGGATGCAGTCTGAACCATTGCCAGATAACATTTTGGTCCAAAAACTTGTCAAACTGACTTGTGCCTCCAGCTTCTTATAAGGGCTAGTCAGGGAGAAACGAAGATTGTAGGACAATCCACATTATCTTACGAGATGATGTGTATATAATAAGCTCTGAATAATTACACAATAAAGTACTCATCCAGCAAATTATTATGTTGCTCAGTAGGGAACTTCAGTAGTAAGTCTGGCATAAATAGAACTTTTCTTTTAATAGCCTTTATCAAAGGGCTTTAAATATTATCAGTGTTTATCTGGAGTTGAACTGACATCAAGTTCACTTTCTTGTTCTTTGTAGAATGAAAATTCTTTGCTCAGAATGAACCTTAATGATGAATTGAAGGTATTTTAGAAATAGGTTCTGCTGTGGAGTTTCATTTCAATGTTTGTTCCCTTCTTTCACAGTGTGGTGCAGGACTGTAGATATTAGTCTCAAGTTATGCCTTATTCAGGATTCTGTGTAAACCAGTAACAAGTAAACCTGTAATTACTCTTAACCTGATGATGTTATAAGTTCATACATGAAACCAGGGAATTGACCAAATTTGCTCACTTTGTTGCATAAAGGTAGCTGGATTTCTGCCAACAGTTTAGTGGATAGGATTCAGTTTTTATATTGGTCGGGAAAAAACCTGTGACAACATCCATCATCTTTGGGAAAGTTTTGCCTTTGACTTGTGTAGCTCATAAATTTATTTCTTTGGATATAAATACAGGCAAAACCAGTTTACTACTTGTATCATGAATGTACCATGCAAGCTACCAGAACTGTAGTATTTAGAAATGTAATGTTCTCTGATGGAGATGCTATACTTTGCAGTATGTCTGCTTTCTTACTTTTGCAAGCTTGCAGTTGATTTTTTTGGCAAGGTGCAGGCACACACAAAGCACTTTATCAGCTTGAAGCTTCAGGCTAAATGTTTGAGCCCAGTGTTATATTTCTAATGCCCTTTGCATGAAATGTGAAATAATTGCTCAAGTGTAGAGACTGTACGTACATTTATGACATGTGAAATACAGGCACAGTCAGTGATTTCAAGTGTCTTAAGAAAATGTGTGTGTGATAAGGTCACACTGTCTTCAAAACAAACTTTGCATGTTCTTGAACTTTAAACTTCTCACTCTTTAAAAGTGGAGTGAATGACAGAATACCTTAAATACTTCTGTATTTGTTTATATTTAGTAGGTGTGAAACCACTTACACTGAGCTAACCTAATGCAAGGGAGAAACATCTGCTGATTTCATTTTCATGAAGTAGATGGTTCTCTTATAGTTTCTCTGTTGTGGAATGGTGGCCTCACAGCTGAGAGAGGACGAAACATATGGGTATAGAGATCTGTTAAATAAGTGAAACTAATGAATTGTGGGTAAATAAACATGAGTGACAAAGAGATAATGGGGGAGAGCAAAAAGCGCTTGTACACAAAGAAGAGTGGTTGATGCATCCCTCTCTGTCATGGTCCCAAACCCCTAGAAGAATCAACGGCTTAATTCTTGCTGGAGAGACTTGAAAGAAGATCGAGTTCAAAAATAGCTTTAGGTCAAAAAGGAGGGAGGAGAGAGAGATAGTTGTAGTCACTGAGATGAGAAACTTCAGATAATGTTTGAGTGTCTGAGGTGTTGTTGAGAGAACTGTTGCTTAGGAAGAGGTCTGCCTTGGCTTTTATTTTCAGTATGGAGCCACATGTAATCAATACCTGAAATAGGCTGCTCCAGGTGCAGGTTGTCATTATACCCTACTTACCAGTCTCTTATTGATTCCTGTTTTCCATGTGTGTGAAGCTGGGACTTCTGAGGCCGCATGCCTTGGTTGTCTTGTGGCAATAAGCCAAGCCGTTCTATAAATCATTCCTAATTAATTATAGGGGAAAAACCTGTTCGCTTCCTTAACTGGTTAAGACTTTTAAGAGGCTGGTGAAGGCTCTTGTGTATTTTAATCCTTGTACTTGTCCTGAACTGTGTCCTCACTCACAAAGCTATAAATTGACATGAATGCTGAATCTAATCCTTATCACTGCTGTATCACCTTGAAGTGATGATGGAACTTTTTTTGTAATGCATGGATACAAGTGATGTCAAGACAAACTGTATAGAAAACTGAAGTTGGAACAAGTTTTTCTAATAAAAAAAAAAAGTTGTTTTGATTAAAACTTTTGATTTGGAAATATGGCTGTATCAGTGTTATTGCAGGTTTTTACACTCTTCCTCTGAACCTTACCAATTTTATGAATAAAAGCTGAGTACAAGCATGGGTAACTTGTAAGAAATGCATATCCTAGAGGTAACTGTCAGTGTGACAGTTCTTGGGGCCAGATGTTGTGTAAGGATTTTTTTTTTTAAATGATAAAACATGACCAGCTAGGAAACATCCGTTTCCAGCTGTGCCTTACTATTATACTGTTCAACTCTGATCTACAAAGCCCTTGTTGGGAGTAAAAGGGTAATTAGATTTCTAAGCCATTATTTTTGGTTTCCTCAGCTCTGCCTGCCAGAAACACTGCTAGTGCAGTGACCCTAAGTCTAGCAGTGACTAGCAGTGTACCCAGGGTTCAATAGTGGTTCTAGTACTGTTCAGCATCTGCCTTAGTGATCTGGATGATGCAGCAGAGTCTACCCTCAGGAAGTTTACAGATGACACAAAATGGGGAGGAGCGGCTGATGACTCCAGAGGGTTGTGCTGCCATCCAGAAGGACCTTGACAGACTGAAGAAATGGGCTGACAGGAACCTGATGAAGTTCAACAAAAGGAAAAGCAAAATCTTTCACCTGGGAACAGCCTCAGGCACTGGTATTTGCAGCTTTGCAGAAAAGGACTTGGGGGTCCTGGTGGACACCAAGCTGAACATGAACTGACAATATCCCCGTGCTGCAAAGAAGGCTAACGATGTCCTGGGTGGCATGAGGTAGAGTGTTGTTAGGCAGTCACGGGAGGTGATCCTTCCCCTCTGCTCAGCACTGATGAGGCCACACTTGGTATGCTGTGTGGAAGAGCCCAGCACTGGACACAAGTGAGATGTGGACGTACTGGAGAGAGCCTAACAAAGGGTGACACAGGTGACTAAAGGACTGGAGCACCTCACATATGAGGAAAGGCTGAGTGAGCTGGAGAAGAGAAGGCTCAGGGGGATCTCATCGATATTTATAAATACTTGAAGGGAGGGTACAAAGAACATGGAGCTAGGCTCTGTTCAGTGGTGCCCAGTAGCAGCATAAGAGGCAATGGGCACAAGCCTCAAAGATTCTGTGATTCTGTAACTCTGGCCTCAGGACCTAGACTGAGGTAAACAGTCAGATTTTTGTGTTAGCCAAGTATGGTTTTTAGTGAACGTGAACTTGGTAATTTCAAAGGTTATGACAGAATGAAATCTGAGGGAAACGGCATAGTGAGCATCAAGAGGCCTATGCCAGTGCTGCAAAATAAGGTAGTCTTGTAGGTGGTGTGGCCTGAAGAGTGGGGATTGGTAAGTTGTGAAGCATTTGCAGCATCAGAAATAGTTTAGTGTTGCTGGGAGTCCTTTCCTATGTGCATTAAAAATAAAAGTGATGGTGGACTTAATCTCAGACACATGTGCAAATGTTTTGAACTAGATACTCTCTGAATTTAGAAACAAGGTAGGATCTAATAGGCTAAGCAGGAAGAGTTTATTTTTTTTTTTTTAAGCAACTTTTGACAGGCTGAGTCTGTGATAAACTTAGCAGCAGATACCTGTAGTTAGATTGCTAAGGAAGCAAGTTTCTTCTGCGGGAGTCTTAATATTTTAACTATAGTTTTCCAAAAAAATTTTAAAAATAAGGTGAGCGAAGCATAATGCTATTGAATGAGATACAAGAGTCTGAAAACCTCCACTCAATAAACTGATATGTTCTTCAGGAAATTGATGATATATCAAAAGCTGTTTCTTCAGATAGCAATCAGTGGCTTAGCTTCCCAAAACGAATGTGAAATTCGAAGACTGAGAGAAGGCTGTGTCTGCTTATAATGGTGCTGGTTTTGTATACAGAGTTCTGGGCTTACAGGGGATTCTAAACACAACAAAATGGATGAAAACAGTTTCAGCCAGCAGTAGTTTCTTCTGACCTTAAGCATTCCTTGGTTTATGTGTATGAGATTAATTCAAAGACAATTTGATGTTTTCTTTCTTTCTTTTTTTTTTTTATGACCAAACATACTGGATGGAAAACAGGTCCTGCAATTAAAAGATAAGATATATATTTAGACTGAAGTATAATCTCACATCCAGGATTAAAACTATGAATGTATGTCTTTCTATTAAATCTTTGTATACAGGACATAGAAGGCTACATTTGTGGTGGCGGTGGCTTTTTTTTTTTTTTCTTCTTTAGAATAGCTGAATATTTTCTTCAATTAATCTGTTTTGTGGCTGATCTATAAGTCTTTGCCATCACTATGGAAATGAAGCAGTGTCCACTGGACCAACTCCTACTTTGCATTTAAGGATGTTGGTGGAAGGACCACCAGGGAGCACGTGACCCATTTATGGTTTGGGCATAATCGATTGTATCTCTTGAAAATGAGCATTCATAGGTTCCTTCTGTTAAACTAGAAGTTACTGTCGTAAGGGGTGTTCTTCATTCACGGAGAGCTTGAGGAAGGAGACCTGTTGATGTGCCGTTCAGTGGGGCACTAGAGTCCCAGCCATCAGCTGTGGGCACAGAGCTGCTGAAGCGGGGGAGCCACCAGGGAGCATGAAATCTTTGGGGTGAAGTTCAAGTTTTGAGATGTGGGTATATGTTATTTGGTCGGTCAGTGTATTTGTGTTTTTCAGCCCTGTTGGAATGCCCTCTATGTTTAGTACGGTGAATAACATAAATGGGCATCACTTGCCTGCATTGAGCCACTGCTGAGGTGACCAAGTAAGCAATCACCTGGGCGGCTTTTTCACAAACTGGCATAATTCCCACTAGTTCCACTTTTCATATCTGTCTGATAACATGAGTGATTTTTAGCATTTGTACATGAATGTCTTGGAGTCATTAATTATTTATCTTCATGACTTCATGTGTGTGAGAAGAGATTTGGTTATCCCTGTTTTACAGGAGCCAGTGCAGGGCATGAATTGACTTGTAGCCTGTGCGTGCACTGTCTTAGAGTGCTCCATAGAATGATTGTCTTAAAGCTTTTCAAAAGCTGCAAGGAAGGGTGTTTCTCATTAATGCTATGATTTGTTTTTAGAGGATTCAAGAGCAAACTTCTGCAATCACTGGGCTGGAAGGAATATTGTGTTTGCTCACTTTTTGTTTAGTCTCTCAAAGTTCATATAAAAAATTCTTAGTGTTTCAAAGTCTCATAATGGATTAAGAGTCTTGTATCTACTGAAGGAAGCCCAAACCAGCTCAGTTGTGTCTTTTGAGGGCAAGGTGCAGTGTGTTGTCTGTGCAGCCTGCCTTGGCAATGCCTTCCCCTCCCCAACTTCTTTGTTCCCCTTCTTCCCTTCCCCCGCCTCCCCAATTATTTTTCCAGACACCTTGGCTTGCTGCTTCTGGGGCAACAGCAGCAGCTGCTACTGCTGTCCTGTAATTCTTCCATCTTGGTCACAGGGGACTGGAAGGGAAAAGACGGTCTGTCTCAGCAGCAGTCCACCAGCTGCTGCTACAATCTATAATGCGTAAATTTGCAAAATATAGCTTTCAATTTTGCTTTGCAGTCAGAATGAAAAACTAGAGTGCACCACCACTGCCATCATTGATTGATTAGTAGAAATTTATGCTTCCTGCTACCCAGTTCAGACGGACAAAAACTACTTGGAGGTGGCTAAAAATAAAAGGTAAGAATCCTGACAGACTTTCACACTGATGGAGTAATTAACAATACAGTGTTGTGTATGTATGCTTGAGAATACACTCTAGATAACAGGTGTCGAGTAACACAAATATTCAACTAAATGAGAGTATAAAATCATGCTTAGGGTCATAATACTTTCTGAAGCACACAGATAAGTATTGCTTTGTTACAGTGTTAGTGAATGAGGGAGTTGCACAGATTCTAACTGAAGTAGTTTTCCTGAAAATGTATACTGAAACATAATTTTGGTTTTGAGGGAGAGAGAAGGGAGGATGAAAGAGAATAGGCAGCATAGTTACTGTTCTTTCTCTGCTGGCTGTGAAGTTAAGAGTAGCAACAGTACTGCTTGTTTTGTGTCCAGTCATACACCCTGAGTAAGGAAATAGCACATAGAAAAGGTAAGCAATCCCCAATCTGTCAGGAGAAATGGATTTGTAACGTCTTCAGTGTGTATTTATGAATGGCGAATCTTTTTGTTGGACCATTCAGGAAGAACCAGCCAAAATATGGCTGGAATTTGTAAAATAACTTGTTTGTGCTGAATAGTTTGACTCAGTGGGTAGTTCAGAAGACTTGAACTATAAAACACTATTCATCCATAAAAATAATTCATGCGGCTGTGGCACACATTGTTGGCCAAAGAAAGACCGTTGTGTGTATAGCTGAGAGAACTAATTTTATCACAAGTTAGTTTTGCAGCTGATGTCCCTAGACACCCTGTTGCCCTCTTTGTTTTCCTTTAAACACTCTGAAGTCCTTTGTCGTGAAAGTTGCATGGGAACTGTAGTGCATGAAGGCTAGCTCAGAAACCTTTGTACGCCAAGTTGTTATGGGGAGCATGAGGAGGTCTGCGTCCAGCCTTCCTGGCTGGTAGAGTTGCTTGTAGCAGCTGGCTATATGCTTTCCTCAGTTGCTTTCATTGGGGACAAGGGACTTGGAGAAGCCAGCTGCCGTGTTGACAAGCCTGCCAGCGTCATGAGGGATGTTCATGATGGTGTCAGTTGTGGACTGCTGCCCTCCAGCATGTGCTAGAGAGTAAATCCAAATGCGGAGCAATCACAGATCTCACTTTGACAATGTGTTCATGTTTTAACTCTTCTGCTGAACATCTGTGAGTATACTAGTGTGCAGCTTGTACTTTTTTGCTACTAATTAGAATACGCTGGGTGGAGAGTGAAGCTTCAGATGCAAATTTGTCTGGATTTGGGAGAGAACAGAGCTAGATCTTACCTTTGTAGAACAAGCTAACTCTACTAATAAAAACACAGTGTAATCTAGTATCAGAATCACCAGCCCCCATTCCTGTACATCTTATGTGATACTAATCACAGTCTTAAGTGAAAGCATAAGCAAACCCTAGTCTCTTAACATACTGCTTTCAATAAATACAGGCATGCTGGGAGAACTGAACTAAAATGTAGATGTATCTTTGGGACTCCAAAAGAAAAGAATTAAAATAGGTTAAAGAATCAACAAAGCATACTGAATGCATGTGTACACACGTATTATTTAAAATTTGTTGGAATACTTCAGCATGTGAAAAATACAACCGTGAGTGTGCACCATGCTTTCCTGCTCCAGGGTAAATACAGTGAGAAGAAATTACATGGTGACCCATTATTTAGGTACCTGGCAGGTGAGACAAAGGAAGAGGAGTGTTTCGCCCTGAAGTCCCTCCTGGTTATTTTTTAAAGTATTTTTTTTGTATGCTCAAATATTTTAATAGAAGCAGTGTTCAGTGGTCTCACTTGATTGGGCAGAGAAGTCAAATTTAGTGAAGTGCACACACTTTGAGTAGTTTTAATGCAGTCTTTTGGATATGCTACCCACCTGCTCGCAGGGGTAGGACAGCAATTAAACAACAGAGGCTTTTTGCAAGTAAACCAGCAGAATTCTTGTGAAGTTTGTCTAAACTAGTATTTCCAACATTGCACATTACTAGTCTCTCAAAGTATCAGAAATTAATTATCAAAAACAATTAGAGCTTTAGATCTTAAAGAAGGACTTCTAGAGTATGTTTTAGAACTTCAGTGGTAGCAAACTGGATTGACGCTTGCTAATTTCTGACTACATGGCAACAAAGACCTCTAGGACTTGCAGTAAAGTTGCTAAGAAAGCAAGCTCCCTTTTCCAATATGTGTCTTCATTTGTCTTCCTATTGTGGTAAAAGCATCTAACTTCTGCAAGTGTTTCCTGAGCTCTGTGCTGAATTCTTCTGAAGGTTATGCAATTAGCTTTTCTTGACTTCTTTTCCTTCAAAATTAACATCTTTATTTATACATTTGACCAGTAAAACTCCCAAGCACAGCTTCTTCCATACAGAAATGGTTATCTTGCCACTACAAACAAGACCCTTACTAGATACTCATACTTACAGCACAGGTTGTTTTCCATCTATTCTGCAAGGAGTGGTTTTAATGAAAAGAACAGCATTAAATTCTCAGTGAGAACCAACCTTTCCTCATTTCTTCGCTTGTGAGGATTTGATCAGTCTCTGCAGCTTCCTGCTTAGACATTGTACACAGGGGATACCTCTGAGGGCAAAGCTAACCTGGGAATGATTGAAGGAGTTGTTTTGAGGGAACACACTGAAATTTTCCAGAAGCTGCAGTCTCACTGCATATCTCCCATGTATGTCTATGAAACTTTGTCTACGTAGTCAGCCCAGAGTCTAATCTAGATCCATTATGATGCTTACAATAAGACATTTTGAGAAAATAATGATAGGAAATTGATATTAAAAGAAGTTTCATAAAAGGGACCTAAAAACACAACACAATCTCACTGAAAGCATGTGGTATCTAGACCATGGGAAACTTAATTCCTCGGCCACAAAACTCCTTGGTAGCAAGACCTCTTAAAAGTCCATATTCTCCCAAACCTTTTCAAGGGAGGGAGAAAGAAAGAGGCAGAACAAAATGTAAGTTCTAAGCTTGCCTAACATGTCACTTGGGATAACGTCACTTCTGTTTGTCCTTAGTAAACGTGATGCCAGATCAGGAGCCAGAGGATCATCTTCCACTCTAAATTCTTTTTCTGTAATATCTGAGGCTGCACAGTATAAAATCAAGAGTGGAGAAGGCTATCCTGACTCTCTCTCTTTTGCCTGCTGATACAAGCATGATTTCATTATACAGACATTTGCTTCATTATTTGTGATTATTCCTAATCCTCCATTTTGCTTAATGGCAAAACATTTCACTGGAGGAAAAAAATTAGATTAAAGTAAAGACTTTCAGACAGTAAAGGCTACTAATTGAAACCTGCAAGGGATACCCACATCATGGAAATTCAAAATTACAGAAGTTATTACAGAGAGAACTGGAGAAGTGATACCTGAAAATCATCAGACATACACTTAGGATTAAGTTTTGTATGGTTTAATTCTGTTGGTTTTTTCTTGCTCTGTAAACATAAGAGTGTATCTTTAGTAAACATGCACACATAGTGATACATGTATATGTTTTACAACATGTGCTTTTTTTTTTTCTTCTGATGGAAAGTAGAGGTTTTGATAGTGCATATGTGCCCGTGTGGACCTCTAAAAGGAGATAAATTGCAGATGGGGATGCTAGAATGTTTTGGTTCCCTTTCTCTCTGCTCGTTCCTTGTGGTTTTTTTTTTTTTTTGTAGTGCCTGTCTTCTCCTGCAGTAACATGACATTGAGGTCTTGGAATAAAATATTTTCCCTGTGCAAAGCTTGTGTGGGGGGTGTGTGAGTGTGTTTCTGTTTTTTCCTTCATATGCTGTGGTATATAACAATGTAGAGGTCTTAGTTTTTATTCTCTTGAGATTGGTAGTACTTTAACCAAAGGAATGTGGAGGCACGTGAAGGTTTCCCTACCCCAATTTCCCTCCTGCAGGAAGTGGAGAGCAGCGAGCAGCTCCTAGAGCTCCTTTGCTGTATGATAAGCCCCAGCTAGCAGGCACACAGATGGGTGTTGAATGCAGATAAATATGAATGTTGACGCTTATCTGAGAAAGCAACATTGTGTGTCTTCACTGTCCGTCTGTATGGTGGTAGGACAGCACTTCATAAATGGATTTTGAGGTTGCGCAGCATTTGTTGAGGCTTTTGAAAAGAAGAAAATACTATTTTAAAAGACAAGATTGATCCCTCAAATATTTGTCAACAATTCCTGTTGCTTTGAGGAGTTTAAACATATATATTTCTGTATATTTGGAGGGGTTTTTTTGTTTCTTGATTTACCACATTTTTGAATGTGTAGAAGAGGACGTAGGTTATATGTATCATTAAGGAACCCCAGTAATATACAGATTCATGGGGTTAAAATGACTTTCCCTGAAATGATCTATTTTCTGTGCATTTTTCTCTTCTGCATCTCCCTCCGTTCCCTCACCCTCAAGTCCATTAGGCGTAAGTCGGATTAGCTCAGTGACTCTTATCATACCTCTTTTTTGCTGTTACTCTCAGATAAATTTATGCGATTTAAAGAGTGAACTCCAGGCATAACCTTATTCCTGCTGGGGACAGGAGCTGTATTTGCTGAAGCTCAGTGTTGGTGAATTGTACCCCACTGTGCTCTGTATGGGAAAGTGTGTGGGTGGCAATTTACATGGTAAACAAAGGCAGGCAGGGAAGGAAGACGGTTAAGCTTATGTTTCTTAATGCTTTAGATCTCCTTAAAACGTGTCTGTTGAAAATTAGCAGGAACAAATATCGCAAAAGGAAGATTGCTGTAGATTTTGCTGGTTTTAAGTGTCAATCTTTAAGTAAAAGGATTTTTACATATGTTGTGAAATTAAATGTATGATGTAAAGTTAAATTTATTATTTGTCCTGATTTTGTGGTAATAGCAAATAAAGACTCTGCCTGCAACTGTTCCCTTTAAAAATACGTGGAAACCTTTTATTTCATCAGCAAAACAGGCTCTTAGTCACCTGTAGGATCATCCCCCCCTCCTGCTGCCCTAAATAGGTTCTTTGCTTGTTTGTCATCAAAGGTGTAGGGAGGCAATGTGAATTAGAAGGCAGGGGACAAGAGAGTGTCAGGAAGTATTGACATCCTTATTTGTGCCATGTATCTACTATGTGACCTTGGACAAGTCTCTTCACCTATGCCATATCCTGTTATTAGATTATAAATCTCTGCTGGGAGAATGCTTGTTGCAGTTTGCTTTTGTGTCTGGCAGAGGGTCTTACAGATATTATTGTAAAACAAATAATAGTCATAAGCGTTTTTTCTGGAACACTAGCCTTTGATGGAGACAGGGATTTCTTTTTTGCCTTGCTCTCCTGCTCTGATGCCCGACTCAGCTGCAAAAAGGTGCCTTCACTCTGTCGCCTTCCTAGTCTGATTCTTGCCAGCAAAAAAAACCCCTGACTTGAAATTTTCTCTTTATTCAGATAAATAAATGTTGTGAGTGACTATAGTCCTTGAAAGGTTTTGCAAGTGCATTCTAAGATATGAAAAACAATATGTGATTATTTGCAATATTTTCTCCTAGATTAAACTAGAAATTTTTCTGTGGCATTAGTGTATAAATAGTGTATTTAAGTGGCAGTCACAATATGTGCTTCCTCAGGGGAAGGCTTGTCATTCAGAAGCAGCCCATCAATGTGATAACTGTTATCCACGTGCATGCTAACAAACGCAGCTCATGCTGCTGTGGGGAAGTAACTGGCTTATTCCATGTGATGAAACTCCTGTTCCAGTTCACCTCTCATTTTCAGCTGATAACCTTCATGCTTGCGTTGACACTGGAAAGGAACTTCAGATGGGAGACTGCCTTCCAGTTCACTGACTTGCATCCAGGCCACTTGCTGACGCTGCCGTGCAGAGAAGCTGCGGGTCCGCGTGGAAGGAGAGCTAGTTGTGTAACGCAGCGTGTCACAAGGGTTTTGCCAATACGGTTGACCAGAGACTGAGCTCTTTCCCTGCACTGAGTTTGATTGGCAGTGCAGTTGATTTGGAGGAATTCAGCTCTGTCTTTTGCAGGGTTTAATATTGGAGACTTCATGGATTTGCATGTCATTGGGAGGAAAACTGTACTTGCTTCTGATTGCAACTCTGCCAACGTTTCTCTGTAAAAGCTTGCAAATGCGGAGACGATTTTTTTTTTCTATTTAAGGATTTTTTTGGGGGAGTTTTGGGTTTTTTTTAGAAGAGTGTTTTTTGTTTTGGCTTGGGTCTTTTTGCTTCTATGACATTGAGGACACTGGATTATATTTTTCAAGGTTTTTGGTAATAGCACGCTACCAGTTTATTAAAAGGGAGAGAAATGTGATTTCCAGGTGGAAGTAACTTAATTCCAAGACTTGACTCTTTAATTATAAAATAACACTTTAATTCAAAATAACATAGGAAAGATTACTTTTTAATTGTTTTACAATTGTCAGAAAGAACAAATATCTTAGTCTAATCTATGCTCCTGCATAGAGCCGAAAGTCTCCTTTCCAATATTTCTGTCAAACTGTTTGATTTGTTGAAGTTTTTAAAAGATGTTATGTTATGCAGTAACTTAGAAATTTTAAAATTAAGACAGTAGAAAGAGAACCTGACATGAATGCAAGGTAATGTTCATGTGGTTCAAATTCCTTTGAATATTATTCCTACGCTGTCCCTGTTTGTTCTTGGGTGTGACTTTGCTAATAGTAGTGAGGGTATTGACTAAGGTCTTTGCTGATAATTACTTCTTAAATATAATTAAATATGAGTCCTCAGCACAGGGAAGACAGGGCCCTTCCAACCCAAACTATTCTATGATTCTATGAAGATGGTGCTAGCAAGATGCTAATTGGTTTACTATCAAATTTGGGATTATTCACTTTCCCAGAACTGCTGAATTAGAGCACTTGGTGCAGCAGTTCTTTGACAGCGGAGACTGACAATCAGATTGAAGACGGCAAGCAGGGTGTCCTGAGGTGCCACGGTGGGGACAGGGGCTTTGTGTGTAAGGCACTGGTGAAATACTGCTTCAACAGCTGTGGGACCTTAGGGAAGCCACTTAGTCCCACTGTGTACAAGAGGAGTAGCAAATCGTGACTTTGCTTCCTAAAAACACTACCTTTGCTTTTTTTTTTTTAGATTGTAAGCGTAGGTGGGGATTTTTTTGTGTATTTGTAACGAAAAAGTTGGTCATTAGCTTACAACATTGCTGTAATACAGGCAGGTTTAATAATGTTTGCCATCATGCAGCAAAACCATTGTGGATTGTCTGTATTAGTGGTGATGTGCCACATTGCAACTACACTGACTTTCAGCTGTCATCAGCTGTTTGGAAAGGCATCAAATGTTGCTTAGACAACCCACCTTATTCTTCCAAAAGCCAAAGCATTCATGGAAGCAGTAAGTGTAATTTTCAAAAGCAGGCTGACATGGGAGCACTCAGAGATCTGAAACAAAAAAACGGAGGCTTTAATGAGCACCTTTGTAAAAGTTAGCATGCAGCTGGTCCCCAGCAAGGCACACCACTGTTGAAATGCGCAGTGTTTGTGTTGTAGAGCCGTAACTAATGGCTGTGATTCATGAGCAAGCATGGTTTGTCTTGGGGCGGCTGAGCTGGTTTCATTTCAAGCTGTCTGGTCCCTTTCTTGGAAGCTTTCTCTGCTGCAGCAGGGTTGGCAGAGCTGCTCAACAAGCAGCTGCAGACCTGTGATGAATGACAAGCTGACATATGAAGGTAAACCAAAAAGCAATGCTGCTAACAGAATACTTTGTAGGAGCGGTCTGTCTATGATGCCATACACATGAAGCCTTGAGCTGAGACTGCTACGAAGGATGATGATAATGCAGTAATGTTTTTCAGTGGGAATGCACTTCAGCAAAGGCCAAAATAATTTCAGTCTGCTGTAAAGTATTTGTGGACAGTTCAGAAAAAAAAAAATCAGTGAGTCATTGGCAGCAAGAGCCTCTGTTTTTTTCTAAAGCAACATATTTTTGTTGAAATTTCCTCTCTTCATGAAATAAAGTTCTTGCATTATTGCTGTTTTATTAGGTCATAAAAATGTAGGTTATTACCTAATTTCTCAGATACAAGGGGTTATAGTTGAGGCCCAGCATAAGTACATACATCTGCTGAAATTAGTCGTGATACAGTGAATTTTTTTTGCCTCAGTACGTATCATACCGAACATGATTTTAAACCTTTTTTTTTTTGACTCACTTGGAGTTCTTCAGACCTTTGAGTGTATCCTGTAGCTGTTCTCAAGAGCTGATTTTTATCAAAGTTTCATTATATAAATCTTTTTCAGTCTTGGGAAGATAATGCATCCTTGTGCAAAACCTGCTTTTTGCTGAAATCAATGAATAGCAAGGCCCAATTGCTTGCAGGGCAGTGGTATTGTTGCAAGGTTATCAGAAGGTTAAAGATACAAATCGGCTATTGGCTCCAATAACTCCTATGAGGGAAATACAGAAAAAAGATATCTCTTTTTGTAAATGAGATAGCGGGTGACTCTGCTAGATTCTGACCTTTGCTGTAAGAGGTGCAAGTGCAACAAGATTTTTTTGACTCCTGGAAGAGGAGATTTATATGATCCCATTTGGGCTGTAATGGGAGAAGAACTTTTGCAAAGAGCATTCATAATGCTTGTCATGAGTTACTGTTGTGTATCCTGCTTCAAAAACCAAATCTTTATCCAAAACTTTGATCCTTTTTAGGGGGTTGAGGAAGGTACAAGAGGCATTTTACAGCATTTTTCACATGCCTCTTAACTGGTGGGTTTGTTTGGAAAGAGAAATACCACAGAAGAAGCTAGTCTTGAAATATTTGTGACCATTCAGGAACTAGGAAGAACTGAAACTCTGCCAGGATTTCTAGACCAAAGAGTTGCTGGTAAATATGTTAGCTTCTGGAAGCCAGCCCAAACCTCTGAGAGGCTGGAGGTTTGCACAGTGCTGGTGGCAATTAATGATGCCTGAAAAAAGATGCACATTTTGGGTTTTGAAAAAGGAAGACTTGCTGTAATACATAAAACATGACATATTTTAAAGCATTTTGAGGAGAATGATTTTGGTTTCTCCTACCCTGTCTTCCCCTGCTCCCCATTTTTATTCTGAATACACGTGCAATACTGAATTTATGGAAGTGATTTAAGAAGAGGACTGGTCAACTTGCTTCCATGTGAAAGAGGCATATTAAGCATAAGATTCTGAACAGCATCCTGCTCTCTTACTTGAAGAAGCATTTCTTTTAACATTTAAACCCATTAGCACCTCAGTGTTGTAAAAGATGATGGTAACCTGTCTAAAATATTTTGTGTGTTTTCATTAGTCTCATATATGTTGTCATCCTCTGTTAATACCAGAACACACTGCAAGTTAAAAACCTTGGAAATCTCCTATCTTGTAATTGAGAAATGTATGAGAAATAGGATTTTTTTGGGGGCAGTCTGAGTTTTCATCTCAAATTAACTGGAAATCCGAAATCTTTCAAATGTCCTATGAACAAAAAAGTTTTAGAAGAAAATTGCTTTGAAACTGGTGTCTCTTAAATGAAGCGGAATGCTGACATCCTCCAGTTTCTCAGTAGCTTTATCTACAAAACCATTCTGTAACAAAAATATTAGTGTATCTGCATTGTTGCTAGAGCTCTGAGGAGCTGCAGTGGTAGGGCAGTCCTGACCAAGACCCTGGCTTACCTTAGTCCCTGACTCAAGAACAAGTCTTGACACTACTAATTGTTGGACCTCTGGAGCTTTCAGTATCTAAAGAGGGGGGAGCCTTAGTACTTAAAAATATCTCCATATTCAGCCAATGTTTTCTGAGGTAGCTTTATTTCGTCAGGAAAGCCTGTACAAATCATTAATCCTGGGTCCTGATCCAACAAGGAGCTGCATGCAAGCAGAAACCTGCCTGTATGGAATTTTCATGAGCGTTCAGTGCCTCTGATGAGTTTCTGAAAAGCATCTTCCGAAGTTTAGAGCTGAAGCCACTTGGTTTAGGTTCTGGTGGGATTGTTTTTAACCATTTGGGAAACATCAGCTTTGTGTGACCTGACCTGGCTGTGAAAGGGCTCTCCATGCAGGGGTCCAGCAGATCCCAGCAGGCAGGAGGGAAACAGGAGCTCCCAAGTAATCCTGTACCATGCTTCTCTTCTCCTGGGTTTTATAGGCTGTTTGGCAAACTTGTTTGCTTTGGCAAAAATTTTAATTGATGAGCATTTTTTAAGAAAAGTTTTACCAATAACTTACCAAAAGAAACATTCCAATTGCTGTGCCATGTTTTACAGTCACTTTCTGTTTGTTTATTTTTAAGCTCAAACCATTGAGAGGTAGTATGTTTCTGCAAATTAGCTTTTTCTTTTGTGGAGCTTGCATTTGAAAACAAACCAACCCCCAAAACATTACAGCTGTATTTTCCCTTTTATTTTATTAACATTTGTTCTGGTTTTAAGGAAGAGCATAAACTGCAGTATTGGCAAGTGCTGTTGCATAATGCTCAGTGATAAAATGCCTACAACTTCTGGTCCCTTGTGCAATACCTACAGTTATGCAAAGGGAAGCATGTTTGTATCTTTATGTTAGCAGAGAAATCAGTATGCTCTGATAAAATAACTGAACTTCATGCATTCAAATAATAGTGCCTAAAAGGGTAAGGGATTAAAAGAGCTGGTAAAGCTTTTGAGATTTTTAAGCTATAAAAATACTCATGTCACTCTTAGCACTAGAGTTTGAAAAGCACATGAACATGTGCTTAACTCTGGTCTTGGTGTTATTTTGTGAAGTACTTAGTGTGTATCTAATTACATATGCAGTCCCGACTCAGAGTTACAATGTCAATCAAATAAGTAAAAAAGGACTAATTGTGCCATAGAGATTAAGTCAGGTCCTGGAACTCCAAGTGTTGGAGACTTGTAAGTCAAAGGACCTTGGCAACACTCTCTTGTGACAGGAGTTAAAAGTACGTATTTTTGTGATTGATTGGCCTATCCTGACCAGGATATATAGGTTCAGTTTTGGTTCTGTCAGACTGTCCTGTGTGGTTTTTGGGAAATCACTGGATCTTCCTGTGACTTAGTGTTTGTCCTGCCAACAGAGGTGAAACTACTTCTCTCCTGACAGTTGGCAATCTTGAAAATAAAGCTGGAGCCTGTAAAGACTTCAGCAGCAGATGGACTTGGATCTCTTAAATATGTCTGAAGATTATTCAAATGTGGCCTTCCAGCATTCACTGCAATATAAGGAAGACTGTTATGCTTTTTTGCATTACAAAAAAGGTTACAGTTATACTTGAAACATTCAGAAATAGAACTGGTTCCCCTGATCCCAGCTATGACGTTGTTGGTAATGATGCTGTTGTGTCAAAGCAAAGGAGCTGCTTGTGTTAGTGCCAGTCCCACAATCTAGTGCTGCACACTTTTGTCTTCTAAAGAAGATGTTTCCTAACAGTTGTTATGTTTTCAATCAACAGGTTAGTTGCAGTCTTCTTAAAAAAAGTTAAAACAAAAACACAGGGATATTCAAGTTGAAAAAAACTACAGTTTGTGGCAGTGCTCTGTGTTCTTTTTAATCATATTGGGCAGCGTCCCAGGGGTGACACTTTACTGTTGCAACCAGCCACTGACCTAATTTTAAGTAAGATTTTGATTAAGAATGTGGTGAGGATGTAGTAAAACGTCCAATAAGGGTACTAAATGTTACATTTTTGTCACTCTTAGCTCCTTTAAGGTAAGAACTCCTTTTTTGCAAAGGATACTTTGGACAGCTGAGAGTCACAACTCTTTCCTTGCTATTTTTTCTTAGGCTCAAACTGAGACATGTTTTTGTTCCTCAGCTGGTCCAAGCCCCCTCCCCATCCTGAGAGCAGTTGCAGGTGCTATCCATTAAGATCAGCTTCATCTGTTCAGCCTTTGAGAGGAAAAGCTCCTACCCTTCCTCCCTCCAGCAGTGATTACCTTCTGTAAACCTGCTTCAAAACCTCCTTCTGCTGAAGAATGTAGTATAGGATGGAAGAAGGATGGGAGAAAATGTACTAGGGAGGGTAGTGGGGGAGATGAGACTGATTCAGTGTCTGGTTATAGGTACATTTCTCTAGATACTGTATAAAGCTTTAGATCTTTACAAGCTTCCTCCCAAGTGCCTTTGTTCTTTGTATAGCTCACTTGCAAACCTGGCATGTGGAATTGTTTTATTCAAACCTCACTGAAAGACAGGATGTACCTTAGAATTAGAAATATGATGGGCTGTCAGATGCTTCCCCAAATTCCATCAGATCTCTATAGTTCTTAATAAATGAACTGACAGCTTATTAACCAGATGGTACAACAGGAGCTTTGTTCTGTTGTAAAGTTTTAAATCATGTTGTTCTAACAGGTATGCAATTTATTTCCACCTCTTTCTCTTTTGGAATGAGAAATGAATAAGAAAAAGTTGTTGTTGTGTTTTGTCGTGTGTTGTCCCCGTCCGCCCTCCCCCCCCAATTTCTGGCAATATTAATAAAGTTAAGATTGAATATCCTGCAGAAATACTATCAGGCATTGAGAAATTAATTTACTTGGCTGCCCAGAGTTAAGTAAAAACTTGGGAGTATTAAAGACATTTAATGCTTCTTTGTTTAGTTTTGTGATTTCTGGTAAACAAACACTAAATCTAGCAGCAAAAAGTTATCCTATAATTTAGTTAGGTAAGCTACTGGATCTTAATTTAAGTCTCGGCCAAATAGAGGTCTTAGACTTTTTCATCATTAGATGATTCACTTGGTAAAATCAGTCTGAGGATAAATCAGTCTGAGGATCAGTAATAAGCGAATGCTGTTGCTGGTTGCATATTGTCGTGAGTTAAGCGAAATCATGTTTTTCTCCCTCCAGTTGTGGAAAACTGTTAGTATCATGGAAATTACCACTGAGAAGGATTCCTTTATTTATCTTTTCACTTTCGAAGGTCAGATATGAGTCAAGATAATTAGGGACTGCAGTGCTTTATCAGATCTGTGACCAGCTCCTTTACAGTAATTAAATATTACAGTGCAAGAAATGGTGCTTACAGCTGAAAACTCTTCATGTGTTTTTCAGGGAATCGGGTTGGAACTAACTGAGCTGGACTGGAAAGTGTTTATCTACAACATTTCACTGAAGGCACAAATCTGTGTCACAGACTGGGCATGCCAAGGGGAAATGAGTCTCCTAAATATTGGGGTTTTTGCTGTGAGAAACCAGGGAATACTTCATGGGTGAGATTTGAGCTCTGTTATGT
The DNA here is from genome assembly GCA_013400615.1 of Syrrhaptes paradoxus. NCBI lineage: Eukaryota > Metazoa > Chordata > Aves > Pterocliformes > Pteroclidae > Syrrhaptes > Syrrhaptes paradoxus. The sequence goes on from VZTO01012870.1 coordinate 215,671, forward strand.
CCTCTGGTCCCCCAGACAAGGTTTTTGTTATTGGGAGATAATGACATGCAGACCGGTGACGGCTCCTGGGCCCGCCATGCCGTGCGCTGGGCAGTGCGGCTCTCCTACACCTGGGCACGTGATCGTGCCTGCATCTAAGAGGTTACTGGGCTCACTGGCAGAGTTGTTTTGCATTGTGGTAAGCCGCCCTGTGGTTAATAACCCATGCATTTGCAGAGGTTGTGCTGAACTTTGTTAATAATCATTTTCGTCTGTTGCGTTTTGTCTGTCATCTCTGTCCAGGCTTCACTGATTCTTGTACTGAACTGTTCTTTGGGTGTTGCTAATACGTATACCAAAATATTCTCTGGCCGGTATACATGTGGTAAATTTTCTATCTTGCTACTTTAAGTAGGAACATAATTTTCTGCAGTACTGCCTTTGTCACAGGCTAGCTACTAGTGAGAGCTCAGGTAACTTGCTTTGCTTTGAAAAGCACAAGAAGTTCTCGCCTCCCTTACAGCAACGATGAGCTGTAGATGGGAAGGAAGAAAGCGATGTGAAAACTGAAGTGCTCTAACACTGTGTGTGAGAGTGACAAAAATCAAAATTTTGGCCGGCTGTTATCCTCTGGGGGTGTGTGCTGTAGTTTGCTGTTTATTCCAAGTGTGAGAAATGGAAAATACTTAGTGCACTTTCATCAAGTACTTACATGATTCAGAGTTAGTTTTTTGCCTTGCATTTTAGTCTCATGATTAGATTTATATCAGAAAAAAGGATGTTTGTATGCACTTGCAAGTTTTGAATCATAACTGTTTCAGATGCCAAAAATTCCTGCACAGGCTTACACGGTATGTCCAAGGGCTGCTTCTTAGGTGGGTGAGATGTGGGTGAGATGACTGTACTGGCATGTATTGTTCCACCATCCTGCCCCGGGGAAGCCTGCTGAGCCCTGGGTTGTCCTCCGTGGCCATGGTGCCAACAAAGTACCAAATGCACTTTGATATCCGGAGTTTGAATTGGCTCAGAGAGAACCAGACAGCTGCAAAATTGGATGTGATGCCTTCCTTGAAATTTGATTCTGTTTTTTCTTTGTAGGAGACTGTTCAGTATGTGTTAGTTTCCTTAAAGTTGCTGGAAAATAATTAGAACTGAGCTCGGAAAAGCAATAGTAAACTAAATTAGTGATTTTTTAAATTTTTTTCTTTCTTTTTTTAAGACAGCTGTCTCCCTGTGCAGTTACTGGCAAAGCTGAATGTTAAGGAGATTACTTCTGGGTTGGAAGTTGCAACTGGAAGGGATCTCTGGATGCTAAGATGGAGGGGGTTTCTTGTGGAGTACAAGTTAAAAAATTGAGACAGAGATAGAACAAGACTGGTTTACCAGAGTCAACTGATGCAGAGTTTTGTAGATTTCCTCTGCACCAAAATGTTATTTTCAATAGAAACATTTAGAGTTTCATGTTGAGGCTCTTTTGCTGATATCCATATGTTTTGCCTTTAGAAGTGTTTTAACCTAAGCAAACATCTCTTCCCCCTTCTCCCTCTGTCTCTTTGGAAATGTATCATCAAGATGTGAATTATTACAGCATGTGGAGGGTCTAGTATAGTTCCTGAGCCTGAGCTTGTGCCTAATTCCATGTCACGCTCAAGTTCGTAGTATGCTTTGCTGTTCCATCCTTAGGAAGTCTGCTTGCTTATGTTCTGGTCACTTCAAGTAATTAATTCAGTGCATATGAATTTCTTCAAGAACCTTCGTAACTTCTAATGAAATGCAAAATCCTTATTAAACAAGTTCTCTTCCTAAAAAATGCAATTTTTTTCTATTATAATAGTAGAAATAATATTTTTTTTAAAATAATTTCTACAATTAGAGCTTTGGGCTTCATCCCACATCCTGGGCCTTTCACATGGTCCAAACCAAGTTAATGCATTTCTTAGGACAAACAAGGAAATTCAGTGTTAGTTTTTTTAATCTCTGTGAAGTTCATGATTCCATTTATTACACATGGAAACTCACACAGATAGCTAAATTATAATATAAATTTATAATTATAATGTAGGTCTAGGGTGGAGGGTGGATGGAATGGGCAAATGGGAAGCACAAGAGAAAACACACTAGTCATTATGTGTGCTAGGAAAAATTATTACAAATGTAAATATTCCATAAACATACTTTTGAAAATTGAAATTAAAAGCTAATATAACTATCTTTTTTAACCAGAGGGCAGTTGCTTTCTATGTAGGAGAACAAATGAACCTCCATAATTTGGTCAATACTATTAATTAGAAGAGGTTGAAACAATCTCTTTCAACTTCAAAAATGTTATGTAAACATCTTTCTATTTTGAGTATACATCTGAGTATTGGACTATGGAAATAATTACTATACTGCATACTATGGCAATAATAATATATATGGGATAAATTACTATTGATTCTGACTTACTAATCAATGTCAAGGTTTGAGTCTTGCATAGAAATAATAATTTCTTATGTTTTTTTTTAAATTTTTCCTCTCGTCATTTTTCTAACCTTTTTATGTCCCTGCCCAGTATATTTGATGGAGGATAGCAAAGAAAATTACTTGAATGACAGCACATGTGAGAGAAATTGAAAACAAAAATGAAACTGTTGAGCACACAATTCAGTAAAATATAAATCTCTTTCCATTTGTGTCAGGAAAAATTTAATAATAGCTAATTGCTAAGTTGCTTTCCACTTCCATGTTCAGATGCCACAAGCCTATTGTTCAACACTTTCAAAAGGGATTTTGGTCCAAGGACGTCAAAATTTATTTCCACCATTTCTTATAGGAAAGATTTCACCCATACCAAAATAAGGCCCAGAATAATTAGGCGACTTACCTAAGAGCATGTTGTGAGTCAGCACTGCAAACAGGTATTGAACTCAAGAACCCTGGAGTTAATATATAATAGTAAATAATAAATGTTCTGAGTTATCCTGTCTTATAAAACAAAACTGTCTGTAGCTTTTTCTGATAGACCTCGAAATATACTTTGTCTTTTGAAGCTGTGTTTTCTTTAAATACATGAAAAATATTGAATACAAATTGCATAAACTTCTTTTAATGTTGCCATTTTGGTTGAAGAGGCTAAGCATCCATGTAGTGGATGAGTATATCAGTAGTATGTACATTTTATGAACAGTGAGTTTAGTCTTTTAATTGGAGGTGGTTTGCTGGATGTTTTCAGAACCAATTTTAGTTGTATGGGTTGGCAAAGTCCTACTGGATCCTACTAGAATTGGCAAAAAGATATAATGAACTTGAAAACTGGCAGTCGAGGTTTTTGTTTACATGCTTATCCAAATATTTGGAGACACACAGACATAGTTGAGACACCTCTTAACCAGCAAGAGATAACCTTTACATTTCATGATGGTGCAGCACAAACATATTTTCTGTTTGTGTTTAAAAACCCCTCATTTAGTTACACACCTCTAGAGAACAAATGTTACACAGAAGGTGTGTAAATAACCTTAATGGAAACAACAACAACAGGGAGAACTTCCAGTTTAAAAATGCTTCTCTGCATTCCATACTAACTCCAAATGTTCACAAAACTCTCATATGTATTTGTTGGTAAAGATCAATATGGAAAATTTTTCAGGAAAGCAGCAGAGAGCAGTATTCTATCAAACATGCCTGAAAAACTTTGGATCAGAAAAGAGAAATTGTAATTATTTTTTCTTTTAGTGTTAGATCTCACTGCACAGCTTTCATGGGGTATGTTGTAGATCTTGTATAGTATTTCTATGTAACATATGCAATTAAAGCAATTGCAGGTTATTAACTTATATGGATAACAGTCTGTAAAAAATCAGATTCATTTGAGTCCTGAAGCAAGACCAAAGAATACAAAGTGGAGTAGATGAGGTTGAGGTGTTTTTTTTCCAAACATAACCACTACAGGGAACTTACTTTCCACAGCTTTATTATGCCCATTAAAATCTTAACCCCAAGATTTTTAATAGGACAAAAAGAGTATGTTGAGTACAACAGAACTTTCATGGTGTTTCATAACAAGGCTAAATACTATGTATTGACATATAGGGTTTGTGTACCTGTAGTGGGGTCATCAGTCTTAAGAGTCCCCAATTCAGATCAGTTTGTTTTTAGAAGTTACTGGTGGGCAAGTATTTCAAACTTTGATGTCGCTTCCATGAGAGATTCCCTATTAAATAGATTGTGATGAAAGAAATTGCAGTGAATTAATTGTTTGGAAAATAGTTGATTTTAAAAATGCTTTTTAAGCATTGGTGTTCTTGTAGTAGTGATTTACCCTTTTTTTGAGATACTTTATTTGTTAAGATGGAGAAGAAAAAAATTGTTGAACCACCTTTTGGAAAAAAAAGGTTGAAGAGAAGACATTTTAACTCAATATATTTATTGATGGCGAGTAGAATCTTTTGAGAAGGCTTGGTCATCTAATATTGTTGAAGGCTGATAAGGGTATATTTTAACTGATAAGTTGTGTTAGTCTTACAGATTTTCCTGGTTTTTTTNATACAAAGTGGAGTAGATGAGGTTGAGGTGTTTTTTTTCCAAACATAACCACTACAGGGAACTTACTTTCCACAGCTTTATTATGCCCATTAAAATCTTAACCCCAAGATTTTTAATAGGACAAAAAGAGTATGTTGAGTACAACAGAACTTTCATGGTGTTTCATAACAAGGCTAAATACTATGTATTGACATATAGGGTTTGTGTACCTGTAGTGGGGTTATCAGTCTTAAGAGTCCCCAATTCAGATCAGTTTGTTTTTAGAAGTTACTGGTGGGCAAGTATTTCAAACTTTGATGTCGCTTCCATGAGAGATTCCCTATTAAATAGATTGTGATGAAAGAAATTGCAGTGAATTAATTGTTTGGAAAATAGTTGATTTTAAAAATGCTTTTTAAGCATTGGTGTTCTTGTAGTAGTGATTTACCCTTTTTTTGAGATACTTTATTTGTTAAGATGGAGAAGAAAAAAATTGTTGAACCACCTTTTGGAAAAAAAAGGTTGAAGAGAAGACATTTTAACTCAATATATTTATTGATGGCGAGTAGAATCTTTTGAGAAGGCTTGGTCATCTAATATTGTTGAAGGCTGATAAGGGTATATTTTAACTGATAAGTTGTGTTAGTCTTACAGATTTTCCTGGTTTTTTTTGTGTCCAAATCAGTGGGTGTATAAGAATTTGACTTTCAATAATCACCCATGAAATTAAGATCTGTATTCTGTTGCCTACCTCCATGGAGGAAGCAGTTAATACTTACATTGGTAAACCATTGACCTAAATGTAATAGTTGGACAACTCTATCTGGGAAGCTTTAATTTCTTAGTTGTGTGTAACAAGAACTTGCTGCTCTGGAAATTATTTAGAAATGCTTCCAAAAGTAAAAATTGATCCTCCCTCCCTCCTTCTCTCTCTCGTTGAAGGAAGTATAACCTGTGCATGAACTGAAGTACAACTGTAGGCTGGTTGTTTTAATCAATACATGCTTTTCTGATGGATTCTGCTTATGCTAAAACCATAAATGATGCAACACTTAGAGAAACATATAGCTTTCCTTTGAATTAGTCTTTTGTAACGTAACTAAATTATCCAGAGGGCACTCAAGCGCAACACTTTGATAATACAGGTGTTTAAATGGTAATAGCTATTGGAATTGAAATAGGAGTGAAACAATAAAGTCATTAGGGTGTTACAACATGAAATTAAGCTATCACTATTACCGAGCAATATTATTATCCTAAAGTCTGCAACTGACAGAGCAAATGAAAACAAAGTAATACCCCTCTAACGGTAGTTTACATTAGGATTTAGTTTAGCCATGATGTTTGCTAGTGTTGTAATATCTTTATTAGACAGCACTTGTGAGCTGGTGCATTGTATTGAAAGATAGAAGGAATAATGTAGAGGTACTGAACATCTACCTGAGTAAATCCCATTCCCTACCATTGCTCAAAATTCTCATGATAGTTGTGGCTCTGACATTATGGTTAGCAAGAGTGTGCTTAACTTTGTGCTTAATATTTGAATTACTTAATGAAGACTTAGATCCTTTTGACTTCTGGATGTATCTATATAATTTTAATGAAATTTCTTGTTGTTTGGTTGAAAATCTCAGCTACCAATTTGCTCAGTAATTGTTCCTGAGATGAGGAAGAATTTATGATGTGAAAATGACATCTATGTTTGCGAATACGATGGGGAAGAAGTACTTCTAATTAATTTTACTGGAGCATGTCATATTCTGAGTCAATGTTTTGTAGGCCAGCAGTCTGTATTCAGCAGTTCGTTCTTACAAAACCATCACAGGGTGAGTCCAGTCATTTAGGGGCTAATCAGCTGGCTCAGAGATGGTTGAAACTTCTTAAGTTAAAATATTTTTGTCTGAATTTAAAAGTTCGCTGGCAATTTTTGCAAACATTGTAACTTTGAAAGCATTGAATTGTCAAATGTATGCTGCTGCTTCTGTGCATTAGTAAAAAGAACAATTTATTTTCGTGTTCAAACTTTAAGCACAAACAATGCTTTCAGTTATTTATTTCAGTAGCACCAGGAGTCACCCCACCTACGACCTGGCTGCTGCTTACTAGCCACTATACATGCGTAGATGATAAAAGGAAAAATAATTTCAAAAATATGAAGACAATATATTCTTCTTCAAGAACCTGCGGTGTTACAGTGCACATGAAAAAACTGCTGCTGCTTTGGGACAGATCATAAGCCAGTATACATTATCACAGTGTCATAGAAGTAGATGGAATGGGGGCAATAAGTATCATCTGATAAATTACTTTGTTTTGTTTGTGTAAATAAGAATTTTTCAGTTTTAGTATCATCAACACCAGGAATTCCCAGCATATCTTAGAGGGGTTCACTGCCATTTTTCTTTTTAAGCAGCTCTCCATCTCTCCATGTTTTACTTTTTACTCTGTGCCTGTCTGTGCTGCAAGGTACTTGGCCTTCTGGTTGTTCAGATCCAGTGTTTCTGTCTCTTCATCTCCTGCTACCGGCCTGGGACTGGGGTTTCCCCTCCCCACTCCCATCAGTGCAGGGGATGCTCCTGTGCTGGCCCTTCACAGAAGCAGTACCACTGCTGAGCAAGGCACAGGTTTAGGAGGGGTAAAAAGAGTTAGGAATCTGAAATACATCAAAGAGCAGCAACCCTGCTGTGCCCCATCTTCCAGCAATTCCCTTTCCTCTGCAGGGCATAAGCTAATAAGCCCAGAAGATCTTACTGGCATTTGTTTCCCTTTTCCCCACCTGCTGCCAGTGTGGCACAGGAAGCTCTTGCTGCTGCAAAAGACCAACCTGCTCACTTTGGCTCAGCGGCTACGCTGCACGCCACAGGGCTCTCAGCTGCCAGAGGGAGGGGTGCTCTGTGCACACGGATGTATGAATTAATTTAGCCTTGCTTGCAGCTAAAGTAACCCTGTTAGGGGACGTGGTCCTAGCTGAAGGCTGGTGCCATACCTGTGTCAGACAGCTGGATGTGCCCATGTTGTATTACAGGCTGCAGAGCTACCTTATCCTCTCCCCCACCTTGCGTGCAAAGGCTGAGATGGCTGAACCATGGAGAATAATCCCTTGATGTTCATGGGATTATTCACATTTACAGTCAGGCCTCTGCATCACCTCTGTCACTAGTGCACTGCTCTGTGTGAGAGCCTTGAGATGCCAGCATGGTATAAACACTGACAAGTGATGCTGAAGCACACTGCAGAATTCATTGCTGAATCTTGTTGAAATTGCCTTTGTTTCTGAGGGAATAGTGTTTCCTGCTGCTGTCTTGTCTGTGTGGATTAACTGGGACATCGTGGATCTAGGGAAAACAGCAAATTTTCCCTTCTGAGCCCTTTGCTGTTGCACGCTCTGCTCTCTTGTTTTGTGTCCTCAGCTCTGCCCCACTCGCTGCTGTTTCTAGTTTTGTCTCCAGAGGAGAGAGGAGGAAAGAAAGCAAATGAATCCTTTAGTGAATAGTTTGACCTGAATGTTATTGTGAAGTTTGCCTCTAACACTTCAAAAGGTTTGACATAACTTAATTTGCCAGTACAGTTACTCTGCAATACCATTATTTGTGTGGACATTGAAATTAAAAAGCTGGTTGTGTTTTTGTGACTTTTAGGGAATACAGAGATTCCTTTAAGAACCGTGGTTATTTCTTAGAATATTTTCAAGAATCTTGCATTACTGAATTTAAACAAAACTACCCTTTGATTGGGCTGACACTATGTCATTTTATCTGGGGAATTGTAACCTTGAATCTTGACTTATCTGGCAGGAGTCAAAGAGTTACATCTCAAGGTCTGAAGTTACAGTTAATCTACATTCAGGTACTCTGGGCTTGTTTTGATTTATATTGCTGTCTTCCTTGCATAAGTGATGGCTATTTTTTTGGTATTCTGACAGTAAGTGAGATCAGTGCAATAGCTAGTCTTCAGAATAGCGGGGTTGGTTGTTTGAAATTAGAAGAGGAAAACAAGCGTGTGTGCATGCGTGAGTGTATGTACAACATGTTTGCAGTCGTGCCTTAAAATTCACTCTTTGTCTTTTCTTGGAGCCCAGTCAGGTTTGGTGACTGTATGCTTTCGATTTAGATGACAACAACAACAAAAAATAGAAATAAAGATGTGTGGGGAGGGGTGAAGGGGAGGAAAATAAGGAGTGGAGGGGAGGAACTAGAAAAGACATGCCAGCTAGTGCAGCTGCAGATTTGAGCTTCGTAGAAACTGAAGCAAGGCAGTAGGCTGTCAGCACAAGTGAAGAGCCAGAAAAGATCTGACAGACATAAACATGACTGCTTTCTTCAGCTGTAGAAGTGCAAAGGAACAAACACAGATCTTGATGTACATCTTTCTTCTCCTTAGATAGTGTTACAAAATATATGGGTGGTCACCAAATTTTATAATCCATCAAAGCCCAACTCACTTGGATAACAGAAATATTAGTTGGCTCCACCTGTGAAACCTTACATTTGGGAGATACTTAGAAATGTCAGACATCTTACTGTAGATATCTATGTGGAGAATACTGTGTTTTGTTTTCAGAAATTTTAAGCAAGCTAGTGGCACAGTTATTTGAAATCCTGTTTGTGTGTCACAGTGAATGTGCATGATTTCACAAATTGCTGTTATGCAAAGGCTGAAATCACTGAGAACATCCAGGATTTCTCGACTTTGATTCCACAACCCTTGTATGTGTGAAGAAAGCCTCCTGTGTATTGAAATGGGCCATTTTCTTACTCCTGTAACAAAACTTGAGCAATGGAAACAAAACTTGAAGGTACATAAATATAGGTTCTGTATCTTTTACTACAGCTTGATGTTAGTCATTGTTACTTTGTGATTAAAAAAAAATAATTATATAAGTGTGATTCCCAAAAGGAAAAAAAAAACTAATTCCAAAATTGGAGTGAAATAGGAGGAGATAACCTGATTAAATGAAGGACATGTCAGCTGAATAAATGATGTTTCCTGTTTGAAGAATTTTTAAACATTGGAGTTAGAGTTTGGAAAACTGGCTTTCCCTTCAAGAAGCACTTGCTCCCTGCTGCTCTGCAAAAACAGTGGAAAAGAGAAATCTTTTCAAGTCACTGTTTCCACTGTAAATAGAAGAACTTATAATACCTAGCTTCTATTTGCCTCTTTGTTGGTGTTATTGCTGGGGATCTCAAAAATCTATTTTCTTTTCCTGAGTGAAGCCCACAAGGTAACCAGGGAAAAAGTTAGGACAAGGCTTGTGGGAGAACAAGAGAGAAGAAAGGAGAAGAGAGAGAGAGAGGAATGTCCAGACTTTGTGGATCAAAGGAGTTTCTGTGGTATATCTTTTCTGGAAATGTTTGTAAGAATCTCTTGAAAATACCCTGTTCAGTAGTGGCCTTTGGTAGTGATACACAATTGCCCAGCAGGGCTCCGTGGGCCAGAGGAGCAGCCTTTCACTATGCGCCTTCTTCCAGTGAGCAGAGCTCTCTCTCTGCTTCCTCTCCCTCTTGACGCATGCTTAGTTATGCTTATTTTTAACGTAACTGTGGTAGGTAGAAAAACTTAGGGTGTAGATGTGAAAAGTGAATCATATCTGTATTCAAAGAAGCCTTTCTTCAGCAGCTCTGTTCCTTGTTTCCGTGAGCAGTATGGATCCACAGCGCTGCTGTGGAGGGACCCTCTCCTACTTGCAGATGGAGCCCGTGAGAATGGTACCTAGCAGATGTGAGGAGGCAGAGAAGGTTGTTGCATTGGTAATTTTGCCTGTCAGTGTTCATGAAAACTTCTTTTAAAAACAAGCATATAACCACACATCTTAATTGTGCTTTCAGAGTGCCCTGTTGCTTAAGGAAGCAGAGGGAGAGAGAAGAAAGCTCTTCAAGTGTCTTATTAGCAGGTTAGTAGTGTCCGCATCGCCACTTAGCTAGGAAAAAGTATGAGCAAAACATTTATTTCTGAATTATTCTTGGTGGACAAGGTCTTAAAGAGTAAAGAAATGCATTTACACTGCTGATTAATTTGCCCAGCACTGTAATTATTGTGAAATATCAATGTCACTTTCTTTCTTTCTTTCCCTCTTTTAGTCGCACATCGTGGTTTTACTGGTGCTACAGAAACCCTGATTATATTACCCTGGCATTCTCAGGGACTGTTAAGCAGGAGTCTTCTCTCTTTTGCTCTAAAACTCATCTAAATGGAAAACACATTGTCTTCATTATATGCCAGTGTTGAATGAACAGAGTTGCCATAGCAACAGCCATCTGAGGCCTTTCTGATTTCAGGCCAGTGAATGGGGTAGACAAACAAAGTACCTTCAACACCAGAAGGGAACAATTGCTATTCATTCGAGCCAGGTTTAAGATCAGCAAATGTCTTTAGTGAAAGAAATGCAGATAAGAAAGTATCAGACATGACCAGAGAAGACTAACAGAAAATTATCATAATCTTAAACTTTTCTCCCTAGTGGTGTAGCATGAAAGATGATTCTTAAGGTAAAAAAAATTTAGAGAGCTGAAGAGACAAACCACAATTTGCCCACAACCTGAAGTAGCATTGTAAGGGTTGGGAGATGATGTCTTTGCAGCCAGCAGTAGTGGTGATGAGTGCCCGAAGGGCAGGTGGGCGAGAGCAGGGCAGGTATGACAGGAGTGCCCCCGGCAGAGGTGGCCGTGTCCTGGCTCCGGAGGCAGGCTCTGCTGCAGCAGCTCATGCTGACGGGGGAGGGAGCATCTTGCATGTCTGAGGTTATTATTGAAGAGCTAAAGGACATGACTTCGGTCATGAGACTCCACAGATTATTCATCGGCACTTGAAAGTAATCAGAAGCCCTGATATGTTTTTTTCACCATTATGTTGCTCCTGAAGGACTGTGATATACAGCTGTATGTATGACATGGTTGACATATTCAACACAAAACCCGGTTACACTTAATATAAATTCACATAAAATGCCAAGAAACTGACTGTGAAGTGTTTTCCTTGAATTAGAGATAAGGCACGTGCATGTGTGTTTGTCTGGTATGAGTAACTGTATTTTCTTTCTCCTTAGTCCTACACAAAAATTTAAATAATAATTTTATGACTAAAGTACTGTTTTTGATCTCAGTGTTGTCTAACGTGTAGAGACACAAAGAGGCAGAGGCAAGAAAATGAGCATAGGCAGGTCTCGTATTGTGTTGGCAGCGTATTCATAAGGTTTCTCTTGAGAGCGGTGGGGCAATGAAGGGCTCTTTCCTGGCCCCTGCGTTGGGTTTGACAATAGCCATCCTGTGGAGAGGCTGCATTGCAAACAGCCAGCACAGCAGTGGGAAGAAAAGGGCAGGAACAGATTCAGGAATGGGGTTGCTAATGGGAGGCTGGGTCATCTTTTACCTAAGTGAACACTCTGGGTTGGAGGCTTCCTCAAGCGGTCGGCTGGATTTCTGCATCCCTCTGTGAGAAGTCCTGGAGAAATTCTTCTCTGTATTTATTTTTGAATGTTAGGTAGCTCAAGAAAGGAAAATTGCAACAATGCATAAGATGCCCAGCTTGCTACTGTCTAGGCACATTAGTCAGTGTGGTAACATAAACTGTGCTATACCAGCTGGGGAGCTGGAGCCAAGGTGCCCTTATGTGGGAGAGATCAAACCTCCCACTAATAACAGGAAAATTGTTATCCTGGGAAGCTGGTTTTGAAGATGGAGTTTGTCAAACTTCACCTGTTTTTCACTACTATGTTCTATATAGCCTGTGTATGTGAAGGAAGGGTTATAATAATTACCGATCAGCAGCAAATATCAAGGAAAGTCTGAGACAGGGGGATTTAAAGTTAAAAAGGGATCAAAGAATAGCTGATTAAGAATAGCTGTTCGGACAATATGGGATTAACATTTGCCGTGCTTGTGAAGACAGGTTGAGCGGATCAAAGCTGTCATGATAGGGGAAGGAACTGCTAACCCAAATGAGATGAAAGAATACAACACCTGCAAGGCCGTGGAGATAAAGGAGACTGCTCAGACCCCTAAACAGGCTGGGGACTGGTCTGGTCTTTTGTATTGAGACCAAGAGACCAGAAGGTGAAAAGTTCAACTCCGATGAAGACTCGTTTTAACTTCATCCTGTTGACCACCGGACAACCACCAGGGAACACTACACAGGCACAGAAGGACTCTTTAGCTAATTATATTACGAAGCGGGGCTAGGCGGGGCTAGGTAATTAATATGAATTAATGTATTACAAAACTTAATGCATATGCAATATTTCGGGGAATAAATAGAGGGATACGTTTTGCAAAAAGGCACGCATGTCTTTGGTGGAGCTATCCCCCATGCGCCTCAGTGCTGAATAAACTACGTGTGTACTTTACAACTTTCATGAGTTGTGGAGTTTTTCCACCTCAAGTCTTTAACAGTGATGTAGTGCTGGCAATGTTTCACTGATAATGCAGTATATTTTTCAGGCTGTTCACAAAGGCTTGTTCCTGTGTTAATCATTCTTACAAAATGGGAATGGTGTAACGAGGTGAATTTCTCAACGAGTAAAGTTTCTGTTAGTATAACATTTTCAGAATGGGGAGAAATACTTAAAGTGCAAGGCTGTTTCATCTAGAATTTACATAAATTTGGACTGGGGAAATATTAGGAGGATAATACTGAAATACGACAAGATAAAACAGAGGTCACCTCACATTGAATAAAAACTTATTTTCTGCTTGGTTAAGAACAGGCAGGATGGACAAGATTTAAATCCTGGCAACAAAATTATTAGTCAGAAGTATGAAGATAAATTAAAGACCAATGTATTATTGAGTTCAGAAAACAGCTAAATGGGAATGTATGGGGGAAGTATGAAGTAAGGAATAATATGGAGGTGAACTGAGCATCTTTTAGTTTCTCTTCATAGTGTAAGAGCGAAAACGGATTTGCTGAAACTGAAAGGCAAAAGTCATAAGGCAAGTGATGAATAACAGAGAATGCCATCGTTGCAAGGCTGAGATGGTAGGCAGATTCAGAAAATTGCAGTTAATTTTATTTGCGTATATATATGTATGTGTATTTATATATTTATGTATACACACCAATTTAAGCTTCCACATGAATTCCATTAATTAGATTTGTCTTCTTCTTAGTAAAACACATAAATTACTGAAGCTGTATCTAAATTGTAGATAGCAGAAACTTCTCATTGCTAGAATGGAAGCTGTTGCTGGATTGTCGGCTTTAGGATTTGATAGGTGTGGCGCTGATTGCTCTTAAGATATGATGCTGCAATACCTTCCGTTCTGCTTTTGTTTATCACAGTTGCCAAGAGGCACATACAAATGAGGGTTTTTATTTTCTTGTTGGTCATACTGGTGATACTATTATTCTGTGAAAGCATAGTGTGTTCTAAGGCTGTGGATCCCCTCTTTTTTAATCTAATGCCACACAGAGTGATCCACAACTATCTGTGTAGCCTTATAAACATGCCAGGATTTGCTCTATACTAATAAACAGTCTGAGGATTTTGGGGGACTGGCAGTGGGCAGTTTGGACATGTACTTCCAGCTATATTTTCTGTGAATTTTGGATGCATTTGATGTGTTTATCAAAAAACATAGATGTAAAGCAGACATTTGTATGTTTATCTTATTTACACTGGGATTAATGGCATGTTTATCTCCTGCTTCCAAGGAATAAACGATTCTGAAAAAGCTGGCTTTAAACTCGGAAGTGTGCTACTAACAGGTTCTAGAGGTGAGGTATGTAAGTTGGTTCATACAGGATTGTGGTTCAGTCTCTTGTGATAACTGGATCAGTTATCCACAAAGATGATGAAGGGAATGGAGCATCTCCCTTATGAGGAAAGGCTGAGGGAGCTGGGTCTCTTTAGCTTGGAAAAGAGGAGACTGAGGGGTGACCTAATTAATGTTTATAAATATGTGAAGAGTGAGTGTCAGGAGGATGGAGCCAGGCTCTTCTCTGTGACATCCAGTGATAGGACAAGGGGCAATGGGTTCAAGCTGGAACATAGGAGGTTCCACTTGAATATGAGAAAAAACTTCTTTACAGTGAGGGTGACAGAGCACTGGAACAGGCTGCCCAGAGAGGTTGTGGAGTCAAAGCCCGCCTGGATGCGTTCCTGTGTGATCTGATCTAGGTGTTCCTGCTCCGGCAGGGGGATTGGACTAGATGATCTTTCGAGGTCCCTTCCAATCCCTAACATTCTGTGATTCTGTGTGATTCTGTGATTCTGTGTGATTCTGTGATTCTGTGATTATAACTTTCAGATATTTCCAGTGTAACTGTGGAGTTTGTTTTGGGCCTCTCTCCATGTCTCTCAAACAAAGTATTAGTCATAGCACAAAGCTGTACTGAGAACCAGCACACCTAATCCTTTTTGTCATCGTTTGCACATCCTGGGAGAAGTTCTGCATTTAGTCCCTGGAAGGTAGGTGAAATGCATAGGTTGGCTGTCTAGACCATACCATTGCTTACGACATGAGCTTGGAAACTGGAAACATTGAAGGTTCCTCAACAGTAGTGCTTATACAGCATAGTTCGGGCCTGCCTTTTCCAAGGCTTTCCGCACCCTTCTGTGCAAATGACTGACAGGGCTCAGGTCATGGTTCCTCTGTCTTCAGCAGTTCATGCTTTCTACTTGTGTTTTCTGGTTTTAGTACCTCAGTGAGCTCAAGGTTCATCTAATACAAAGGCAGAGTACAAAGAAATAGTGTTCTATATTGAGCAGCTGGTGAATGTGTGCCTCGGAAGCAGTCATTAGAACAGGTATTTCATTTTCCTGTGTGGAATCTTGGTTACATATGGAACTTGTAGTTCAGTAGCTTCACTGAAAAAGTACTTGAATAGATAAAATAGTTATGGACAGCTCTTGAGTGCTCTCCTTTTTTCATGTTTTAGCAGGGAATTAGTTATCAGATTTAGAAAATTTCATGATTTGGGTATGAACAGCAAGAATAGTAAAAGTAATAGTTAACCTGGAACAGTACTAAACATTAGAAGTTTCTCCTTCTTTTGCTAAATATGACCCGGAGAATGAAGTTAGTGATTCTTTTCAGCAAGGCATGCTGTGTATATTCTAAGAGGCACAGCAAATCAAGCAATACAAAATAGAGCAGTAAGATCACTTTTATTTCCTTATTGCAGTGACATCCTCCCTCATTTGGTTGCCTTACTGCTTCAGTAGGGTTCAGTAGTTTCCATGTTATGTTCCAGTGTACTCAATCCTGAGGACACTCTGGAGGAGTGTCCAGAGAGAAGCTCTT
The DNA here is from genome assembly GCA_013400615.1 of Syrrhaptes paradoxus. Taxonomy (NCBI): domain Eukaryota; kingdom Metazoa; phylum Chordata; class Aves; order Pterocliformes; family Pteroclidae; genus Syrrhaptes; species Syrrhaptes paradoxus. Next base: position 231,393 of record VZTO01012870.1, read on the forward strand.
TCTGAAGAAGGAGGACACTGCTAAAACATGCATCATCAAACTTCCTTTGTTGAAATTGAAGAAAGTTGCTCCTAACTCTTCAAAACAGGCTGCTGTGTCCAGTCTTCAAGAACTTGTAATAGGAAGTTATAATCTGGATCACTGAAACTAGCCTTCTGCAAAAACAGGCAGCCATGTCATGATTCTTGACTCAATAGGCATCCAAGGATTTACTTTGTGTATAGTACTCACATCTGATCCATCCTGGAATAAAATGGGAGCCAGCAAACTCTGTTTTCATCTCTATATGGTGACAGCATTCATGGTTTCACTGCTTAGTTTCTAGGAGGAGACACTGAAGATGTCAGCCCATGGGAACTTTTCAATTCTCTTTGCCTATTATCACAGTAACTTGTGAGTTCATTTTCCAGTATAAGAAATAGTAGAGAACATTAGGAAATTTTCTATGTGTAAAGCATAGGAGGCTTCACAAAAGTTTATGGCCAGGTTGTGTCTGACAGTCTTGAAATACTGAGTTGTTCCTGTTCCCAAAGGGGCAGTCTGAATAAGCAAGGTATGGGACTGAAAAAAAAAGTATTTCTCTGGGGTTTATATTGTAGCCTGGAGATGAAGCTGGAAACAGCTTATCCACTTAACTGTAGTGAATGTGAGTAACTCGGAGACCATAACTTGTTAGGAAGTTACTAGACATGTGTATTGTATCACAGATGATGAAGGTAAAGGTATGGGAACTCCTTTCTAATGGTAAGGAAGCTTTTCAGTAAGGGAAAACAAATGACAGAATGGTAGGCATGGCCTGGGCAAAAATGCTGATATGCTGTTATTCCACAGTTGACCTGTTGGTGGTTATCTGGACAAGCAATGAATAGAAGAGTTGTCTGTTCTCTTGAAATGGCCCATTTCATCCTGGAGGCTGTTTAACACTGTCAGAAGACATTTTCCAATGCTGCGACCCCTCAGTCTTCTTTGGAATGTAGATAGGAACTGGAGATAAATACTTGTACAGAATATTTTCTTACTTACTGAGACCTCTTGTAACTTACTGTATTGGCTCATGATTCCTCCCCCCACTCCCCTACCCCCCGCATTTATGCACATGTGTGCTTTGCCAAACACAGGACTGTTATTATGAAGGACTGTTTTTTCCTCGGAAGTGCACTACTGTCTTGAAGTGTGATGAAAGAAAATAATTGGTCTAGAATTTGTTTTCTTTCTACCTTAATATGGTTTACTTCAGTGTGTGTCAGTGTTCGGTGATAATTACATAACCTGCAATTTATTGTGACTTTCTAAAGAGACTAACAACAAGTTTCTATGTCCCTCTCTTATTTGTTTTTTTTTAATCAACGTTGTGAATAAGGATTTTTGTTTTGCTTTTTGTTTCAAGTGTAAATATTAAATAATATTTATTAATTATGGAAAACATCCAAAAGCATACTCCAAATAAGATAGCAGTGAGAAACAGTGGGAGTTGCAGGGTAGAAGAGAGCACACTCATGTTTCCCAAAGTGTTTTTGAAAGCTGTTGTTGTGTACTATGACAAGGAGAAATACCCGACTTGCGAAAAGCTCAGCTTCAAGATAGTTGTAATATGGGAATTGTCGAGCAAGCCTGAGTAAGCTCCTCCTCTTTGGAAGAACCTCATGCTCATGTTAATGTTCTGAAAGATACGTATGCACGTACATGCCCTAAATTGCAGAGAGCTCGATTACCTCCCCTGGGAGGAAGGAGAGCCAAATTACTAACTGTCCAGAACTTTTCAAAGCTGATGCTTCAAGCTATCTTCTCTGGGCATCTGTCATCTTTCTGCTACATTGTTGACTCTAGCACAATACTTACTGTGAGAATCAAAAGAAGATAATAATTATCTGATTTCAGTGGGACTACGCAGAGGTAAAATATACATGTATGTGTGGTGGAAAGAAGAACCTTTTGGACTAATTCTGTAAAATCTTAGTGTCTTGAGATACTGTTAGGAATACAAGCATACCTAAAGAAATTAAAAACAGGCAGCAAAATAAAAGCTAAGAAGAGTTTCTTATCAGTATCAATATGAAGACTTGAGTTAAGCTAGCTCTCCTAACACTCTTACTTGCAAATACCAAATTCTGGGGACAAAAAAAAATGAAAAAGAAAAAGAAAGAAAATGGATTCCTTTTTGTTTATGATAATATCAGTAAAAACTAGTGTACCTTTTCAGTGCTGTCACCACCAATCTAAACACTTAAAAGCCCAGATGGCTTTTCAAGCCTATTGCATGAAACAGACTAGTACTGTGTGAAATAGCTGTGGTGTGGCTGTGGCCGTGTCTGCTACCTGTCAAGCAGGAGGACCCGAACACCTCTGAGCATTCAGAAGCTACTGATATTTAGCAATGCAGCCGTATAAGTCCCAGATATGCATACACTTCTGTATACCTCCAGCTGATGCTAAAGAAAAAGGGAACCAGCCTAATAGCTAAATTTAAATCAAATTATGGATCTTTTTATTAAATTCTGCTTCCATTTAAAAATTAATTTGGTTCAGTGATAGGCATGAGGCTGCAAGCCCTGAAGACTGAAATGCTCTTTATCTAGACAGAAAGCACACAACTGCCATGACCCTCATCTAGAGGGACTCTTTAATCTATTAATTGAGGTTTTATGCCCATTCAGTTCCTGACCTCTCTGACTCAACTTCCAGTTAGTGACACTTGTGATGGTTGTTTCTGTGATGGAGACACCTGCCCATTAACAATGGGACTGAGCTGAACAACCTTTCTCTTCTCATCTAGGCCACTGAACGGGCAGATGGTGACAACATTTGGCCACTACTGACTGGGCTTGCATTTGAACTCTTGACCTAAAGGTGAAGGCCACTGTATCCTATTAGGAATACGAACCATCAAATTTAGTTTTAGTTGTGATACCTAGCCTGGATGTGTGTGAAGTCAAACACTTCACAAATATGTGAAGGAAAGGAAGATGTTTCTCCTCCCTCTGTTCTTTTTTTTATTGTTATATGTTATAGTTAACTCAATTAACTCTTCATGTTAGCAGCCTGTTGCTTGAAGAGTGTCTTGTGTTAGTGAAAATTAACCATTAATGAAGGGACAGTCCAAGAAAAATTCTTCTTTTTCTCCCTGTAGAAGACAATCTTTCTCTCTCTTTTGTACTCTTCATAGTCGTGCTGTCATTTTTGCTTTCAGGAAAGTGTTTGCTGATTATGTGAGATGGTTTTTCCTACTAAACAGCAACCCCTGCGATTCTCTTGCTGTGCAGTCTCTGACTTGCCCACCTACCGCACAACGTGACTTTTTCTTTGATGTTGTTATGCCTCATGGACTTTCTAAATTTAGTGTGTGCTTAACTATCAATGTCCAGTACTGTGCCACCATTACTTTCATTATTCTGTGGCCTCTAATACAGAATTTTCTGTGTCCCTTTCCTTTTTATTGGTAGGCCAAAACATTAGGGCTTTCCACTTCTTTTTTGAAAACCTCATTCAAACAGGTTTGGGGGGGCGGGGGGAAAGTGCTACTTGTCCATAACTTCTCAAGTATTAATATATTTCTATTTAGATGTCATAAAGATGGATATACAAGTTATTTAGCCCTACTAAGAGGTGCCATCATGAGCTGACAAAAAAATAATGTTAGAAAATACCCCAAGGCTTATACTGCAAGCACTGCTACCAGGCACACTGCAAGATTCACAAGTTGTTTTAAGTTGCTTATGGTTGCTCATTAGTTTTGTAGTATGAAACAATAGGACACATAATTTCTCAATCTACCTGTTTGATCGTGTCTGCTGCATTTTATCTGCTTAGGTGGTGTTCATTTAGGTATCATTTCCAAGTTTAGTAGTTTTAGTCTTACAAATATGAACAACAGATAGAAAGATTGGAGGCGAGCATTTCAGAGCATATAATAAGAGGGCAGATATTGTTAGATGAGTTTTTGATATCTGTTATCAAAAACTCATCTGTTATCTGTTACTCTTACTCATGTAACTAACCCTGTGTCTGAGCCTAGGCATTCTCTGCTACTGAGAAAAGAGCCCTTCTGTGGTGCTGCAGTGGGTATGTGATGGGACTTTTCTGCAACTGTGCCTTAGTTATGGATTTCTCTAACCAGCCAGTCAGTGCCAGTTTTCTGGTCTGTCAGTCTTGCATAAACTCACACAGTCTGCTCTTGCTTTCCCATACTTGATGTTGCATTATGGTAAGCACGTTATTGTAATTATACTCCCAACAGATCAGACCACCTATGAAGATAAAGAAGCACTAGATGACAAGTGCTATTCATACATGCTCCCTGTGGAATCTCACTAGAGGGCACTCCCGGTTTTAGCAGTAAAATACCAACTTTATTTTCTTTGCTGGTGCTGGTGCAAGCTACCTGAGTGGCTTTCAAGACTTCCCCATGGCTATGGAGGCTGATAAATTTTGAAACAAAATTGTCTCACAAAAAGAAAGTCTTAGGAGATGCTTGCATAGGAAGAAGAGAATTGAACCTTAAAAGAATGTAAGTGTAAATACACTTACAGTCCTGAGCTGGAGGATTTGGGTATGGTATTTTGTGATTCAGTCTTTTCCCCAAAAAAACTGAGATCTGGAGTTACTAGATATATTTGTGATATAGTTGCCTGTAAGGGAAGTGGTAAGGAAGTTTTTGCTGGCTTTTCACACTGAGTATGCTGTCTGAACTGTTATGTTTGCACTGAGCAAGGACTCAGCCTTTCTACTTCCTTAATAATTATTACACACAGCTCGGTGATAACAGGAGTAACCAAAACTTGGTTTTAGTGGGCAGAAATGACATTCTATGAGGAATTTAATGTAAGAACCAAGCAGATGAATTCTGAAGGGAGCAGATGCAGGTTTACAGTTCATTTTAAATAGTGACTAAGAGAAAACAGGGGTTTTAGAGTGCCATCAGTGGATATATGGCTTTTTTGGAAACAAACCTTGAGCTTTCAAA
>VZTO01012870.1:236678-252496 GCA_013400615.1 Syrrhaptes paradoxus
TGGTAATACATCATACTAGCCTCTAGGCTTGCTTTCTTTCAGGATACTCATCTAAGTGAGCTTTTGTAATTTGGCTTTGTGCATAGCTGAGAGAATTGTATTTAACTTAAAGAAAATGCTTGTATTGCAATATAATCCATCTAGATACTTTTATGTTACCTGTGTGATTGGACTAATTGAGTAGTTCATAATTTTTATGTGTCTATTCCCATAACATCCCAGGCAAGTGTATTATCCCTATTCTACTGCTGTTAAATTAGTGCATAGGAAGACCTTATGATTTCCGCAGGCTTCTATGGGAAGAATGATGGACGAGTTGAATGCAGCTTCCTAAATCCCTTGACTAGGGTTCCAATTAATGGGTAAACTCCTCCCGTTTTATTATGTATGAAAAATATGTACATTTGGACATGTTAGTATAGAGAATGAGACTCATATTAGTTACTGAATATATTACATAAAATATTCATATCCTACAAACTCAGGCCTCTGGAAAGGTCTCTTTGCCTTATTTACTTTTAGCAGTNTATATTGCACTACACGAAGAGATTTGTGATTTTTGCCTTATTTACTTTTAGCAGTTTTTGGAAGTGAGTATGCTACATTTTACTAATGGGCAGTAGAATGTACAGTATCATTTACTTACAATTTACAATGAAATGTCATATTAATTATGTAACAAACACTGATAATATTTTGAGAGTGGGAAAGCAAGGATCATGGAATAATTAAGGACTCTTTTTTCAGATACTTTTAATTCTACCCAGATTAAAATTGATGTGCTTTGTAATATTAGCACACAGTTTCCAGAAGTGTCAAGGAAATAAAGTTTTGTTTTCAAAAATGAGGCATGGACTAAAAAGTCTGCATCATTCTCCAAGTCAGTGAAGACTCTGGTTTCTTAAGAAATGATCTAGACTTGTAATCAAATGACAGCAATAGGTATCTCCAGGGAGAAATCTGTGCCACCCATTTTTGACATCTATCTTAGCAAGGGACAAATTGCCCTCTCTCCATTAACTATTGATGGAACCTGGATGATGAGCTTAGGCTAAAGCATCTCTGTGAGACGACTAACATTAAGAATCCATGCCAAAGTCATTTCTGAAAAAGTGAAAATAGAGTTGTTGCTCAGATGGGAGAAAAGTTACTAACCAAACCAAAAGTTTATTTTCTGGTGGTGTGGTGTGTTGTTTTGTTTTTTTTTTTCCCTGTGCAGAAAATTCTAAAGAACTTAAAAGGATGAGTCAACCATATAATGATATTCTATTGAAATAAAATTAAATTAATTATCTCAGTTTTTTTAAAAAAAAGCTTTACTTGCTTTTAGAATATTTTTTACACCACCAAATAGAAATGGAAGACTAGTACTTTCTGCTAAGGGCTAAAACATTGAGGAAAGCTGTGGTTTTTAGTTGTTGTTCGATTTTGGATGTATCATATGTATATATATATTAAAAAGCTTTTTTGATTCTATAAAACACAAAATGTAGGGATCTATTCCATGCCATACAATTTCTAACAATACAAGCGCTAGGTACCTGTTCTAAAATAGCAGCTATGGTAGTATATCTGTACAATCTGTACCCAGTCCCTGGAGACCTAAATTAATTACACAGCTCAGCAAATACTAACCTTATGTACAAAGTTATGTGTCTTGTGGCTGTTTCTGAAGTGGGAGTGAATGCTTTAGTTTTTCTTAGCTGTTGTGATACTTCTGTACAAATTTGCAAGTAAGATTACTTTCTCCACTGATGCGTCTTTCTCCTTTTTTATTGGACAAAATATTTATTGTTTCCTTTTTTAGTAGAGCTTGAAATTAATGTTTTAACTACATTTCTTAGTGCAAAATTCATGACCATGGTGCTCAAAGAAAGATGTATATATATCTATCTGAGACTATAGAGCACATGAAAGTTTTCATGTAGATTTTAGGTTTGTTTTTTAAAAAGCCACTGGTACATTTTCTTTAATTGGTGTTTTAAAAACTCTAAGTAACCATCTCAAACCTTACATAATTATGTATGTAGTACTCAAATTGCAGTAGCATGAAACAGTACGCTATTTTGCTATATTTAAACTTTCAGTTGTACCATATCATTAATTCTGTTTTTTTCACAGGAATTTTACTTGCTCTGGATGCATTTTATTTATATTTTAAGGTCCCTGTGATGTTTGGCAACAAAGCTTTAGGAATTTTAAGGAGGAAAATGCTCTTTACTAGTTTAACTGTCATAATTACTCTGTAAAAATGTGGATTCTTTATTTTTCACAAATTACTTCAAAGGGAAACTTGCTCAGCACATGAGACAGAATTCCAGGGGTGCTACAAACTCAGTCATGCGTTTGGTAGTCTACAGATGTTTGTTTGGAGAATTAGAGCTTCTTTTTGTTGCTGCAGTCTGCCTGGTAATAAAAATTGTCCAGTCAAAACACTGCACAACAGCTGACAGCTCTGTTCATCTCTTGACTTTTTTGCAGAGTTATCAACAGTTAAAGCAGACTTGCTTTTTTGTAAGTGAAAATAGTTCCAATGTACAGAGATGAAGTATGTGCTGAAAAAACATAGACCCGTTGCATATTAATTTTTCTGTGATTTTATTTTAAGTGCTAGAGCTGTTTTTCATAATGGCTTTTAAAGTGCTCTTTGTTGTGGGTTTATGGTGTTAGTTTTGAGAGGAAATACTCCTGCCTTTGTTGACTTTTAAATATCACATGAAGAGCATAATTTTGCATCAGAATGATAGCTAGTGGAAGGAAAAAAGATTACAGCTTGTGAAGAATTGGTGTTGAAAAACAGCAATTCTTGACTAAGAACAGTAAGTGTTGCAACTTCCAGGTGGGGGGGAGCTTGAAAGCTGAAAAATAGTTCTTCATGGTTAAGACCATCTTTGTAAAAATTAGGTTTTGCATTTCTATTGATCAGAGTAAGCCGGATAGTTCCAGGGATAATTAAACCTGGGACAGAGAGACAGCTTTATGGTATTGTGCCTAGTTCATTCTTCACAAAAAATCATTATCTTAAAAATAAATATTTACAATTGTGTTCAATACTTCTGTTAGGAAACATAGATCTGTGGTAACAGACCTATTTTGAAATGTACGCAAACAGGAATTGCATTTCCCTGCAAATTTTGGATAGAAACCAATTATCTGGCTCTAGGTACTTTATGCAAAGTGTCAGTCCTTAAGAATAATAAAAGGCTGTAGCCTGTGTCTTCGGCTGTGGTTCATACTACTGGGTGCCTTGGAGTTTAGGTTTTCAAGGTGAAACATCTTAAAGAAACCTGATTTCAGAAAGCAGAGAGCATGTGTCTTTTGAGGAAGAGTCATGTCAAGAAGTACCAAATTCAGATACTTTAACTCGTTTAATATCTCTGATATTTTGCCCTGGTCTTTGCAGCAGTTACATGTGGACTTGGTTTTACAGAAAATATTTTATGCTGCTAAAATTGCTACCACTTTTTTTAAGGAGGAAAAGTTTAAGCATAATAGTTAGTAGATGAGCATTTTTGTGGGCTCCCTTAAGTGCAGACAATGTTTTCTGGTTAATATTTTGAATATTTGATACAAAAAATGTAAATTACTAAAATACTCTGCATCAGGTCTTCCATTTAGCATTATCCTTTCACACTGCAGAGTAAACTAATGAATTACAGCATGATTATATAGCACGTAATTAACTTTGTAATTAATATGCAACTGCCACTTAAACTAAAGTGCTCCTTATAAAGATGTGTGGCAACAGTAAATCACAGGTCAGAAGCAGCACTTTGGAATTTTCAAAAGAATGAGAGTAAATGCAGAATCACTTACAGCAGCAGAGTAAGTTAATTAAAAAGCAGATTAATTGTGAATGTCCTGTTTAATTTTAAATACCTTTGCTATTTCTTTTCCCTGAAGAAAGAACAAGTTTAAAGCCTAACTCATTCATTGTTTTCTTAGATGACATATTTAAAAATGAGCAGTTATTAAGCTTTCAACTGTCCTGATTATGATTAGGAGTCGGTTAGTATTCCATTTGTGTCTTGCTGTGTAGAAGGGTAGGATAAAACCAACTGCTTTTTACTTTGAATTAATTCCAGCTTTCTGCCATGATATTTTTTTCACATTGAGTCAGTGAAACAAAGTTACCCAAACCAACTCCATCCTTGATCCTGCTGATTTGTTTTTAAGGAAGATGGTGATTTGTGCTGTTCTATCAGAACCAGTGAAGAATGAGGCGTAAGTTCAGTTACTTCAGACAAACTATTTTTTACAGCAGTTCTCCACAGTTGCTAGTATTTCCACCAGCAGTGCTAATGCTAGAGGCCCTCATGCAAACAGACGGCACAAGTTCCCCAGGCATCCAGAGCAATGCATCAGTCAAGTTGCATGTCTTGCTACAGGTTTACAAAGTAGTAGCTGGAGTCCTGTCCTTTCCCACACACTTTCCTTTCCATCTGTCTCCATGTAAAATGCTGTTGGCTATGGCAGGGAGTTAAATCCCCAGTGTAGGTGTGGCCATACAGTCTTTGTTCAGGCTGTGCTTGATGGATGGAAAGCACCATTAAATATGGTACCAAACATACTATGCCAAAGGTTTGTTTTTTTCATGTGATGGGAATTTTTAAGCATCTTCATGATTCCTTTTCATGAAATATGATACAGCATTAATACATATTATTTATTTAACAGCCATCATAAGTATGTGTGTTATTAGGAATATTTGCATAAAATAAAACCAGATTAAATTAGTTCCATGTCCTCTCAAGGTGGCCTTCATAGGAGGGGTTTTAGATACTGACTGACCTCAAGGTTGCTCTTTCCTGTGCTCTGCCAGCATAGAAGTAGAAATAGACACATGTTGCAGAGCTCTGAAGGTGATGAAATACAGGAACTGGACCCTGCAAGTGTATCAGATGCTGTTGCATGCTATTCAGTGCTTCAGTCTAGTCTCCGTGGTTGGCTTCATCTTCTGTTGGGTATATCCAGCTTAGTGTCTGGTTAGAAATTAAACAAGATATATATCACAATCCATAGGAAATGGGTACCCTAAGCTTATAATGCAGCTTTAAAAATAATTAATGTTTTGTAATGTCTCTTAGGTGAACCAAACTAATTTTTTGTATTCAGCAGTACATGACAAACAGTTCTAACTTTAGAGTTTCTGTGTTTCTGAAACACTTTTATTTGTGTATTCAGTATTCATGGTGTATTGTTGATGGCTAGCTGAAACTTCTGACCTGGAACAAAGAGTGATAGATGCTTCACAGTTGCTCTTCATTCTGGAAAAATAATAATTCAGGCATAATTATGTGCATCTCTCAGTACTCATGAATACCTGCTGCCTGCTTGAATAGCTGGGGAGGGTATATACACTGCCCTTAATCCTTCAGGATTGGCTTCTGCTTGTATTGTCTTTAGAAAAAAAAAAACAACACCGCCAAATCAAACAATAACAAAAAAAACCCCCAGAAAAACAGCCAAACAAAAAATCAGAAATCCAGAAAATTTTGTTTTCTGTTGGCTGACTATGTTTTTCTTTGTTGTTCAGCTGTTCAACAGGCTAATTACAGTGTAAACTGACATGTAAGAATACGTGTCCCGAGTTACTCTCCAGGAATAAAAAAAGACGTGAAAGCAGGGTATGCACCGCAAGTGGAGTCTAACCTCATGGTACTTGCATGGAGTTTTGTCATTTGAGTTTCTTGTGTCGCTTAGTGTGTCACAGTATGAGAAATAGGACAGTTTTATAATCATCAGATTCTTACTTTAGTGGTTTGATAGGGAAATGAAGCGTTATGGAAGGTGTCTTTTTCTGAAAATGATGTGCAGTGCACTCTTGGCAGTTCAGTTCTTGGCATTATGAACAGATGCTTCTGAACTAATCTCAGATGTCACATTTCATGCATAAACGCTGGGGGATTAACAATATCAGGATTCCCTGCAAGTATTCCTGGAGGTTTAGCTTAATACTCTCTCCCAGGGAAGTGTCCCACCTACTAACTTGACAAATACTTCCAGGCCTTCCCAAAGGCCTTCTCTCTGATGCTGATCCAAATAAGGCGAGAGTAGGGATGACAAAACCAATAAATGGCAAAGCAGTGGATCTTTGAGGTGGCAAGTAAAAATCTTGTGGCCTTGAAAAGTAGTTTCAAAAAAAATGAAATGATGAGCTGATTTTACATCAAAAATGGAGAGTCATCAACATCTGGTAGAGGAACAGTCACAGCTCCATAATTACAGTTGAGTTGTAATAGTTGGGAAAAATGCAGGTTCTTTAAAATATAAAAAAGTTAATTTCCTCTCTAGCAAATGCCCACCTTTCTATTTTAAATATTTCAGTGACTATTCAGAAAAGTGTTTATTTAAAAATAAATAAAAATTGTAATGAGTACGTAATTCACTGCTGTCCAGAAATAGAGGTGCTTGCAATGGATGTTTCAATAAACTCTGTAACTGTAGAGGTATCAACAGCTATGTTTTGAACATAATAAGTATTTTTCTCTTACTTGTAATAAATATGATATGTTGGGGTCAGATAAAAAAAAAATCAGAGAAAATATTTCCTTAAGCACCTGTTAGGATGAGTTCATGTCTAAACAGAAGATAAGGGAGGGAGTATTTGCTGGAGTTCTCTTTTCATCTGCATGGATTTGTTTGCGATGAGGTTATAATTTATGTTAACATTATGCTGACATGGACAGCTCTTGCCAATAGGTTAAAACGGTTAGGTAGTTTGTCTTTTTGACAGATCTTGACTCCATGTCTAGCAATTTATATGACCTTCCAACTTTGATATTTTCCTTGCCGGTGTGTATCCTAAATGGCTGCCTTCTACATACCAGCTCTACTTTGTTCATAGAGACTGGCAAGACAGCCTGTGCTTTGCTGTGCCTGCGAGGAGGCCCGCTGGGTCATCGGCAGCGTTAAATGCTGCTTTATTCTGCTGAGTGTTAAATTGCTTGTTCAATTCTTGAAACGGTTTGTTAAATGAATATCTTAAGCTAATTTAAAAATTCAATTTCTTGAAGATAGGAACATGGCAATATGATACAAAACATATCATATTTCCCATTATTTTCCCTTTATAGTTTAGTTCATGGGATGACTCATAGAAACCTAGGCCAAAGCTAGGCACATTCTGTGTGATAGATCAATTAAACTGCAGAAAAAAGTATCTGTTTCTGGAACAAATATGCTAAATATCACATGTGTGAACTTTCCTCCTGTGTTCCATAACACTTAGGTTTTGTTGTTCGATCTTGCAGGAATGTGCTTGCATGTGTTTGTATATATAAGTTGTTTCTTTCCTACCATTTCATCTTGTTATGTCTGTGCATGTATGTATTTGTGTGTGTGAATTTAATCAAAGCCATATGATACTGAGGTCTAAAGAAACTTAAAGTAATATAAACCAATCATTTCTAGAGTTTTAAACAAGTCTCTAAACAGAATCTAAAAGAAGGGGGAGAGCGAAGGTGACAGCTCTGATATACTGAGTCTGAATGGATGGCAGCAGTAGACTTAAGTCCTTAGTGTTACTTGAGAGACTTGAAAATAAATGAGAGTCATCCCAGGAAACAGATATCTAAATTCGTTTTAAACCATTTTAGAGAATGAATCTCTATTCCTAACATCAGCTAGAAATAGAATAGGACAAGCTACAGGTTTTTTTAGCATGTTCTTGTGATACACAAGGAAGGAGAGACTGAGGTGTTAGGACACTGTCTGATGCTTACATCAAAGGTTCAAAATTGCCTGTGTTGCCACCTTGGATGAGTCACCTAGAGAATATGCAACTGGGCTACTGCAATGCGTCTCTGCTGTAGAAGAGGCCAGACTATCAAAACTGCATTAAATAGCAAGTTTGGCTCCCTAGACTAAAATCAACCATTGAGTGAAATACTTTCCAGGCTACCATTTTTGAGAAGTATGTGGTTTTGTTGCCTAGCAGTGGAAATAAGTCACAACAACGCTGTATGTTGTCATATGCATCCCCCTAATTTTTTTTTTTCAGGCCTATTTGAAGGCAGTAAAAAATAAATTTATGTGCAAACCAGGTCCCTTCTCATGGAAAGCAAAATGGAAGAAGCTTGAAAATAGCTTGTTCAATGGATTTATGACACTTGCATGTGGTAGCAGGTCATCATTCTGTGGAGCCAGGATCCACGGACTTCTGTTACCTGTAGCATCACGGGGTATTTTCAGGGACTCGGTCCATCTTATGAAGAACTAATGCATAGTATTTTTACAGTTACAGAATTGGCATTTTAGGCTTTCCATTTATTTGTTTCTTTGTTTATTTTAATTAGTTTAAGATTGAATTGGGGTAGGTGGTTAGTAAGCACTGATATTTTTACTAAAAGTCTTATAAAGATCTTTGTAATACTTTAATGATTGCAAAGGAAATGGATTAATTTTGCTTAACTTATACTCTACAAAGTTTGTGGTGGGGTCTTTTTTTAGATTTATTTTTTTTCTCCCCCCTTCCTTGCTTACTGAAGTGGCTTTCAATCCACATCTTTCTTTGTCTTTCTGGGCAGGCCCAGGTTCCCAGTTCTTCATGTTAGGGTTCTGTCTGCACATAATGTAGCTTGCTTGTGCATGCAGCTTGCTTTCTGAACAAAACCTTCTCAAGTCAAGAAAGGGTTCGTGCCCTGGTTTTGTCCTGCCATACAGATGGTCATAGTATCTAGTATTACAGTAATACCTCTGTATTTGAGTTGGTAAAAAATGAGACGGTTGTAAAAAAAAATTCTCATTCTCCTAAAGAAGAGAAGCAGTAGTTGAGAAGAACTGAAAGGTCATGCTTCCAGTATTTCCAGTATGCATCTCCAATACTTGTGCCAACCTGTAAAAAGGTTGATAGGTTTTGTTCTCTTAGACTTTTCTTTTAAAATAATTCTTATTTGCTTGCAGGACTTGTTTAATTGTTGCTACTCTGCTGTTTGCTAATAGCCAATAAGTCAGCTTTGGTAGAAGACATTTACATAGGTGTTTGCCTGCTTCTTGCACTTTGTACAGTTGGAAAGGTGAAATTATAAGCTGAGAAGTGTAGAGATAGAAGACAGAGCACTGTGTTATTTAGTAGTTTACTGTCTGCCTTTTTGAATAGCACCATCACCTTAGGAGGAAGAACTACAACTGCCTAACTCTTAACCAGCTGATAGACAGCATAGAAATGTAAGAGAGTAGAAATTTCCTTATCCAGGACTGATGAGTGTCTGAATGTATTATAACAGACAGTGGGTCCAGGTTCAATTTTTGGCCTATGGAAAAGGTAGGAAAGGATGGCTCAGAGAAGTCCTAATCTCAAAGCAGTGCAAATTAGTGAGATTTGCTGGGAAGGACAAGCTGCTGTTTACTACATAACTCCTCCTTCATGGTTTGATTTATGTCAAGAGAAGCAAAATCTGAAAAAAAAAAATCTCTCACATCTGGTACTAACTGTCTGAATCGGTTCCCTTGTCCCAGACAGGACCTGAGCAAATGGGCTTCTCCTGCAGCTCAGCCTGTTGTGTGCCAGCCTGCCCTTTCCTTCTATATCCCTGCTTGGATCAGCCCTACAATAGGCAGGATCCTATTTAATCCTGTAATGTGGCATAGTGGGCAGCTAGGCCTTTTAAAAAATGAACCATCTTTCAAAAGATATCCCTCCAAATTTCAGGTTTAATGAACTCCAGTTACTCAGGGGAAAAAAGAAACGTGCCGAAATGGATGACTCAAGAGCAAAGGATGAGAAGTTGGATAGAAGCAGTTTTATTCTTTGCAAGGTTGGAAATTGTCACACCACCATGTCCTTCAGTTCATCAGAATGAAAACGTGTATCAGTCTGTTTCAAAGTACAGCCAGTTTTATACATGTACCTTTTCAAAGGGGATACTTGTTTCCTTTTCAGAGGAGCTGTGCATTGTTTCAAATAAGACGTTACACCTACTCCTGCCTGCTGAAGGCTTTGCTGCACGGCTGCTCCGCCAGCTTTGTACGGGTGTCGCCAGCACGTCACGTTTGATCAGAATGAAAGTTGCTCCAGAGTATGCCTAATCAGGCAGGGCTTCAGAAAAACTTGAAGGCTATAAAGCTGACCTCTGGAATCTATAGTGTTGCTGCTGGGAACAAAGAAGAAAAGTGTGTAGCTTTTTGAGGTCTGTTGCACTGTGTCATAATAACAATTTAAACAAAAAGTAAGAAAGGAAGGATATGAGTAGAAGAAAAGAAAATGGCATCTGGAGTTAAACTGCTTTTATCCACATGTACAGTGTACATTTATGAGGTTAATTTAATTCTCTATTTGGAAGTCTGTCTGAATGTTGGGAACTTTGTCTTGAAATTGCAGGAGGGGTAATATTATGTGTTTTATCCTTAACTTACAGTAGTGTATACATGAAAGATTTTATTCTATCACTTTTCATTGTTTATATTAAACTACCATGTGGTAGCTCCAGTCTGAATTGTGATTTGTGTTAGGCAGTTTATGTGTATTTGGTGGAGATAGTATCTACCCTGAGGAGCTCTCAATGCAATTGGAAAGCCGGAGGAGCTGAAGAAGCGAAGTGTTTGGTGGTGGTTAGTGAGGAGAAGAGCCCAGGTCTCTGTTCACAGGGCTGACTTTGCCCTGGGGTTGTGGGAAAAAGCTGCTGGGCAGATACTTTGTGATAATGATGGTGGTATGAAAAACACAAGACATTCTAAGTGTCTTAATTTATGGACCACACTGTAAATAATTTATTAGCAATAGTGTTTCTGTTTATGTTGGCTGTAATAAAAAGGGGAAGCCTGCCTGCCTCAGCTGGTAAGACAGTTGTCACTCATAAGTTGTCAGGCTCACTCCTGGCCTGTTCCAGTCAAACCAGCAGTGGTGATGGTGGGAACTGTGCACTCCACTTCTTAACAGGGGATACCACATTGATTCCTAGTCTTTTCCATCACAGTAGCTTTTGTTTAGGCCCAGTTTAGCATTTGTATAGTTGCTGCTTTCAAATACTTGAGAGGATTTTGAAACACCTGCTTGATATTTGTGTTGTCTTCTGCCAAATGCCATTTCAGCTTTGCTTGTGCTGTCACCTGAGGGTGGAGTTACAGCTAACAGAGATCTGCGCTCTCAGAAGAAATGCTACTGAAATCTGTTCCTGATTATCCCAAGAAGTTTGTGAACTGAGCAGGTGACAGATCTTTAGCCATGGAATTAATCATATCTTTGAAAACTGAATAGTCTGTTAAGATTCTTGGTAAAATGAGACTTATTTCATGGCAAGTGTGAAATTCTCTTTATTTACCTGTAAAGTAGGTCTGGGACCCTGGCAATTCTCAAAGATTCATTTCTAGATAGAAAGGTCCTCTGAAGTTATAAGATAGTGAGAAAACAGAACCACATAGTGCAGATGATCCCAAATGTTTCAGTTAAAATCTTTCTTGAAGGCAGAAGACTTTGCTGTGTAAAGCTCCTGCAATGTTTTGTGATCTAGCTGTCTAGAAGAATTTCCACCTTACTGGAATCATGGGCACTTAGAAAACAGGAAAAGCAGTGACTACATTATAGATAGTCAAATAGTAGGGATATGTGAAGCTTTGACTTTCTTGGAATGAAGGTGCTGCAGCTGGAGGTAGTTTTTAAATTACATTGTTTTCAATATCAACTACGGGATGTCAAAAATATTTCTGGGCTTCTTCATAAAGTTTCAGTAGCAATGGATCTGTCACTTCAGCTGTGTTTCAGGTGCTTGAATATGAGCTGTTGAGACTAACATAAATAGTCACATTTCAAGCCTCCCAATATATTGTGTTCACACAATACTGCATATGTACAAAAAGTTTTCCTTGAGGCATATATACACAATCATTTGTTCTTCTTGTCCAATCGTGGATCATTTTACACAGACTGTCAGCAAAGTTATTATAATTTAGGATTTGGTGGCAACTTGAAATATGGGACATTTGTCTGCTGGACAATTCAATAAAACCAAATACCTTGGTTTTTAATGTGTATTCGACAGGTCCAGAAAGATTAATATGGATAGATCTCCAAATCAGCTGCCTTAAAATGAAGATGATAAAATAGACTATAGAGCTCACCAAAACTGTAGTTTGGTTGTCTCTAGATGTCCAATATCTTTAGTTTACATTATTTTAATTAAATGGCTCCCCACAGCACTGAATTGTTGTAATTTAAAACAAGTGGAAAGTTTGAGAGAAGCCATGTTTGGTTAGCCACTGCAAGCAGTGCAGAAAATATAATTTGTCTGCCAGCAACCACTCTGTTTCTCTGGCTACAAAAATTCCACAGCCATCCAATTTCTACCTTCTCTCTTCAGCTATATTTTGCCTTTGCAGGTTTTGCTGGTCCTCCTGGAATTTGTCTTCCTTCTATTCTGGGAAGTTGGGTAAATCTTTATTTAAATTTCATCAGAACAGACCAGGATAATGGCAAATATCAAAGTTGCTAGAGTCTGTGTCCCAATGCAGCTATTCAGTTGCTCTGTTCTCTAGAGACTTTGTTAATTGAGGTACTACTGCTTTTCTTCCTCTTCTCCTTTCCTTTCCCTGAGTGATTTTTCTCCAATGGAGTGATGCATTTCTTGGAGGCTTACCAGACATCATTGGTCTTGGGAGCAGTTTCTTAGTTCTCATAGCATTAAAGAAAAGGTTAATAAATCTTATGTTTATAGACCATAATGAGAAAATACTGCCTGCTTTGACTGTATGCCTTCATCACAATGCTAAACTTACTGAAAAACAGGAGTCCAAACCTATCCTCATTCCTTTATTGAGTGCCATATAGTTTGGGGATGGGGGATTGTTATATTCCTTCTCTTTCCAGCCAGTAACAAGGAATAGAAGTTGTGATGATACAGTATCACAAGAAGTCAGCAGACAATTTCCTTCTAATGCTGCAGTTCAACTTCCAAAACATGCCTAGTTTCATCAGATAAGTAAGAGGGCATTCAGTGTCAGAATGCAAATCCTTCTCATTTATAATTCACAGTGGGCTTGAGATGTTTCTTACTAGGAACGTTTCTTTGGGCTGGCCCAAGAGGTTTTGGCCTCCGTTTGTTGTATAGCAGGCTGTCTGGTTCAAGAGAGATGTTATTGGAACATGGCAAATATGAAATGGCATCTTCACTTTTTGATAGGTTATTGTTAAATTGTTAAAAATATTTGCTGCTAGTGCCATCTCTCCTCTGTCTGTCTTTTCTCCTGCTTCTGAGACCATCTTTGTACAGATTGATTGGGTTTTTGCTGTTTCCTCTGGACCTTTAGAAAATGCTTATTGAAGTTGTCTTCTTTAGCTCATCTCTTGGGTTTTAAGTGAATAACTTGGATGAATATGTTCAAACCACTTGTCTTTCTTTAGTAGCTGACAAATGTCTAGCAAGAGCAGGAAAAAGTTTAAAGTTCATACATAGTCTTTGTAGCAACTCTATAGGCTCAGCCCCCAGAATGCGTGTAAGTCAGATGATGTTAGCAACACTTCATTCATATCGCAGTATTCAGTGGCCAAAGAATTTTAAACAAACACTTCACAGCTTGACACCAAACAACCTTTCATTAGGTAAATAAGCAAGCTTTACATGCCAGAATGCCAGTCCTTTTCAATTCTTGTGCTCACCTGGTTTCCTCTGCAGTCCTCCCACTGAGCCCGAAAGATGCTAGATTATGTCTCGGTTTAGGAATTTGCAGTTTATCAAGGAGGGTTTTTTACTGTATTGTTGTACGAGTGGTCAGGGTCACCTGTTACAAAACTATTTGAGTACAAACCTGCAAGCTTTTAGGGATGGCTCCTTTGCTTGTAGCTGTCCCAATGAGGATTAGCATTTCCTTACCTGCAAGCTACACTACATTTAATAAACCACTGGATCAGTGGATTCTGCTGTGGAACTGTCAATGTTTGTTCTAGCAGATCTGTCTACATTGGAGTGTGCAATGCCTCTGAGAGCACTACAGCAGGTCTGTCAGCCCTGGCTCCCCAGGAGCACACTTCTATGCGCTTTTGCCTTTAATTTTGTGTTATTACCTCTTGCTGTTTTAAACTGCAGTGTCCTTTTCCTTCCTTTCTCTCCCTAAAGATAACAAGCTGACAGGGCTGATGACACTAGGAGCTTGGTGGAATGCAGGGAAACCAACCTTGTAATGTAAGCATGCAGCAGAGCAATTACCCGAAACTTGGTTCTGCAGATGCTGCTCTTGATCTGAGGAAACCAGTCACTTCAGCCAGTGGGCTGGAGGTGAGGCTTGCCAGTGCAAGAGGCAGTTCATGTGCTTTACGGTTAGTGCTGGCTCGTGACCAACTTGTCCAGGCTCAAAGGAACACTCTCCTTAGCTAGAAATGTGGTATTTTTACACGTCTGCAATCCTGTTCCTTGAGGGTGTTTTTGTTTGTGGTTTTTTGTTTGTTTGGTTTGGGTTGGGTTTTTCTTATGTCTACAAGCATAGGTCATATCCCAATGCCATGTGTGAGCTTCCAGCTAGCCCTACCACCTTTGCTTTTGTAATCAGGCTGCAGATGTGCTTCATGATTGAACAACTTCTGCACATCGCCGCTCCTCCTCCCAGAGGAGTCCAGCAGGATTGCTTATGCAAGCTGTCATGCTGTCTTTTTTTTTTTTTCCGAAAGCATGTTGTGAGTTTGCTTTTGTGTGTATCCGGCTGGCTGTTGATTCCTGCATATAATAGGCTCTGTATATAAAAATGTTCCCAATCACACACCTGCAGAAACAGCTTCCTTAAACCTGACAAAACTGCCAGCCCTTGCAGCTCAAGCCACCATAAATTACAAGCACCCGCTCCCACCTTGCTGAGGCTGTGCCTGCTGGCAGCGCACGCACAATACGTGCGCTCGCTTTCCCCCTCTCGCAGTCAAAGATGATAGAAAGTCTTCTGGGGATTACTGCACATTTGTAGAGCAACAATGGAAAGCAGCACAGCACAAATATCTATTCTTCCTCACCCAGCATAACAAAAGCTGCTTTGTCTCACATCTGGCCCTTTTTAGTAGCTCAAAGACAACAGCAGTAGCTCTTTAGCAGTTTAGGGTAAATAAAGCTTTATTAAAACAGCTTCCTCTTTTACGAGGGTTTAATGATAAAAATGGCCTTTCATCTGACATTTTATACTTTTCCTCCCTCTCCCCTCCAGTGCCATATCTAGCAGGGGAAACAGAATAGTTGTTATAGATGGATATTAAACTTTTTCCAGTTCTATTCTTGAAAGGTAAATAATCTATAAGAACATCTTTGAAAATTCTCTCACTGAAAAGCAGACTTTAAAAGGACCCTTCTCCTACCGTGTGAGCACACGGGCGTGTGCATCTGTGCCCGAGTGCCCGCGTACGTGCTGAGCCGCACCGCGCCGCTGCGCTCGGAGGGCTGCCCGCAGGCCCCCGCGGCCCTGGGTGTCCGCGGTGCTGCAGGGGGCTCCAGCCTCACACTGGAAAGGAGAAGTGATGCAATTATACACAATTAATAGTGTTAATCTGCGTGTACACACAGCAATGTGTTCTGAGAGTTGAAGAAACAACTTTTGTAAAGATGTTTAATGTTAAGGAAGATGTCAAGTGGCAGTAGGTGGTTTTTTGTCTCCGAGCTGCCGCGTTTTACTGCCAGCGCCAGGCGCTGCGGGAACTGATGTTTCTTAAATTCATTGTTGGAGGCGACAGGCTCCCGAGAGCTGCCGGGCTATTTCTGACCCGTCTCCCCAAGGATCCGTGCTTTCAGGGGACGGAACGGAGCTCTTCCGCTCGCGGCCTCCGTAGCGCCTCGCGGCCTGCGGCCCCGGCCCCGGGCACGGCGGCCCCGCGCTCCCTCAGGGCGGTGGCGGCCGGGCCCAGCGCACGGCGG
>VZTO01012870.1:252663-281148 GCA_013400615.1 Syrrhaptes paradoxus
GGCGGGCGGGCCGGCGGTGGAGCGGCCCTGCGGCGCCCTCTGCTGGCGCGGCGAGGAGCGACCTCCACGGCCCCGGCTTCTCCGCACGGCCCGGCCCAGCCCGGTCCGCAGCTCCGCCACTTGCCCGCGCCCTGTCTGGGTGCTTCTCCCCCTGCTGGCGGCAGGGCTGCCGCGGCCCCTAGGCGCCGGGAGCCCGGCCTCCCTGCCCCACACTTATCCCGGAGTCTTGAGCGAGCGCATTGCTCTCTTGTGCCAGCTTGGCTGGGCGCTTGATCAAAGTCACTTATTAGATAAAAATTGTCTGCCCTCTTGTACAACCCTCAGCACGCTGGAGACATGCAGGAAATTATTAGTTTTAGCTGATTGAATAAACGGTATTAACCAACTTCTGTTCTATAGCGGGAAGGGCCTGGGAGGGGAAGAGCGACGTTTGAAAACCGCTATTGTTGAATTCCTGCTTGGGGAACAGTGTTCATCTTTTCTTCCTCTCACCTACTACTCAATAATGTTAAAAAAATGAATTTCTCAACTGATAAGGGTCTTTTTTGTGTGTCCTGTTTTATGTCCTCCTTCCACTGAAGTGGCTCCAAATTCGATCTTGTTGATTATAGCCGCTACAGTTCCCCAAAGGGTGCCCAGCAGTGTGCTCGGCCGGTGGAAGGGGAGCGCTGGGCAGCTTGGTGCTGCTGGCCCTCAAACACCTCCCCACAGCCGTTTCCCTGCCTCGCCTGTCAGAAAGCGTGCAAGAGCAGAGGAAGAGCAAAAAGCACTGCGTGAGGAGGGTCTCTAAACTTGGTGAGAAGCCGGGCCCGTTTCAGTTGGTGTTCTGGGTCTCCTGTGGCTGCAGGCGAGCACGTTTCTGAGCTCCGCTGGTCCCAGGGCGGCACAGCTCTTGCTGTGGCGCGAGGAGAGCTCATCCCAGACCAGAACTGAAACCGCACTTAGTTTCAAACTGTAGTATGTTTTTAGATACTTCAATGGTTTGAAGCAGTGCGGAAATCTTTGATTTTATTTTTTTTAAGAGACTGTTTAGGCTGCCTTAGGATTGGTAGGGACCATGTTTTACTAAATTGCTCTTCTTAAATGCATTACTGAAAGTCCAATTTCTGATATAGTAATTGCAAACTTTGAACTTGAGCTTTTAACCAACACAGATTGTAGCAGAAGATTATGAAATTCTTATAGCTGTTACATAATTTCATTTTTTTTTTCAATATTGAAGAGGGTTTTGTAGTAATTGTTTAAGAAAAAAGATTCAGTACGTTTAGGGTTTAAAAAAGTCTTAACAGGTTGATACATCTTAAAAAAAAATACATTCTCCATTTTTGAGACATCATAAATATGTAAATGAGGCCCCTTTAATTACTGCTTAGGACTATAAACTCGCATGCTAGAGGGAAGGGAAGAAGGAGGGCAAAGAATAATTTACATAATTTTTTTTTTTTTTAAGAGAGAGAGATTGGGTCTTTCCCTTGGAAAAGACAGCAGAAGAATGGGGTTTTTTATTGCTGAAGGTGCAGGGAACACTTTTTGTTTGTTTGCTTATCCTTTTGGATGGAGTTAGCATATAAAGCAGTAGCATATGACCCTTCTGGCTATGCTTGCACCAAACAGAGGGGATTTGTTGTGAAGCACCGGGTGAAATTCCCATCTCTATCCCACTCTACCAGTACCCTTAATCCTGATCAGCGACATCCCCTGCTGTCTCGTGAGCTGCTCGCAGCGCTTGAATCTTAGCATGATTTCTAATGCGGGCATACCAGAGGCTAGCAAGAGAGCCTGCAAAGTAATTTTCCCTTGTGACCTGATAAGCGCTTGGCACTTAACCGAATAGAAGTCTGCTCCTACTCAGCCCTGTTGGCCTTTCTGTATCTTAAGTACCATTATTTTCCAGTAAAGTGATCTTGCTGCTAGTTTTCAAACAGCGTGAGATCAACAGAAAGGGCATTTTCTTAAATTTCAGGATGTGGATGTGCACATGGGGAAACAGACCAGTGGACAACAGTACCTGTGTACTAGGTGTAGTTACTGGTAATTTTATTCTGCTGCTATTTTTTCCAGGCAAAATGGTCTGGTGTCAAAATGCTTATTCTGTCTTGGTAAAACTTCAGATCCATATGATAATTTTCACTTTCCTCATTTAATCTTTAAATTTTTGCTGAGGCCTATGAAAGAATAATTTCCAGATAATAATGATTTCTCACTGATGAGCTCTGTTTATTATAGCAGAAATTACTTAGAGCCACTATGCTCACTGCAAAAAATATTCTGTTTGATTCTTTTATGATATATCTGAGAAAAAGGTAAAAATGTGTCTTGTGGAGGTGAGGCAGAATATTTCAAGTACAAAGTGTTAATGTCATTGTATGTCGTGAGGCCTCATATATACAATTTCAGCTGTTTGGTTCATGCAACAAGCGTTTACTGTCTGGGGGAGTAAGTGGACTTGGAGGCTTCTCTTGACGTAGCAAACCGGTAGCAGTAAAGGGCTGATGGGTGTCCATCCATGAAGTTTTGGGGAGGAAGTGGAGGCAGACTGGTAGGGCAAAGGCTGTTTTAGACAGAGAGCACTAGTGATGTGAGAACAAGTGGAGCCGAGGGTGTTTTTCAGTGGGGGCCATCGGGTGTTAAAAGCAGAACTATTTCTGAAACTGAACTTGATCAGTTTACAACAGAGAGTGTATGGCATGTCTGTGTAGGAGAGCAGGGGGCTGTGCTCCCAGTCCTACCTCCAAGAGCTCTGTTGGGCTCTTGCTCAGGTGTGTTAGTTCTGTGTGCTCTGCCCTCTGCTTTTCTAAACGAGCTTTGAGGAGCTATGCTGTGTGGGAGAAATGACAATTTGGACAAGTACAATAGTAAGGTGTGGTTCAGGTAGCTGATAGGAACCTTCCATTTTGTTTATGGTTATCTGGAAGGCATAGAATTGGGATGGTATTATATGTACAGCTCATAAATCAACATGCTGGATAGTTTGTTGGCATAAGAGACAGTACATAAATGCAAGTCATTGTCATTGTCTCTGTAAAATCTCTCTGCAGTCTTTCAGCCCTGAAGTATATTGCCAATAACATCAGACACAGCTCCTGGTGCCTGAGTGCTGGTGTATCTGGCTTTACTTGAGAATTGTGTTTTCTGACAGTATAGAGTATGTCTATCTGTTGCTTGGGTAGATACTCTTTTCAACTCAACTCCCAGTTTCTCTATGTGGCTGTAGAGCACAAACAGGTAATGCCAAAATAGAAAAAAATTGTGTTGCAAGGTCAACCAGAAATATGGTCTTATGTTTACTCATTCATAAAGCAAAATGTCCTGACTTCTTAAAAAAAAAGGCCTCACTTTGCATTTCTTCAAATATTTCAACAAAGGTCTATGTGCATGTATACATTTGTATTTGTTTTCAGCATGCCCTTCTCCTTCTGTCCTGATGTTCAATTAAAATGCAGATAATGTGTCCCAGCTTGATCACTGCTGAAGTGGTGTCATGTCTGGGCTAGCTTATCTCTTGATAAAATACCTCTGCTGTCCACTGAGAGATGACTACCGAGGTCTGTTTTGGGGTCTTTCAGGCAGATAAGACTTTTAATAAAATACATCAATTTACATTTGCTAAAGGACCTTTGGATAGCATTTGCTATTGCGAAGGTGGCAGTGGCATAATCAAAACGATAATACTTGCGTGTGAAACTGGCTTTTCCATTTCATAAGTATTATAATTTATTGACAGGAGTGCTTTATTGAACCCTCTTGTGTCTAAAGTGTGGAGATGAGGAGCTTGAGCTGCTGTTATAAGACCTCATTTAGCTGTCTAGCCGAACAGATCTTTCTTCGGTCTAATCCAGCAGCTACCATGGAGGAACATTATCAGTGAAGTACAGGAATCTCAGGCACCTTGGGTGTGTGGGACGCAGACGGATGCTGTGGTCTGGAGTGTGTCTCACTGTGACAGCTATGCAGTCAGGGTTCCCACCATGGGGAACACCCTTCTCCTTATGGGGGTTGAGTATGGACAGGGCTAGACTTGTAGGTAGAGGTGCTTTAACTGAACAGATGTTGAGTCATATGTGGTAGGAGTGGTGAGCAGCCAACTTTTCCAACAGAGCAACTATCTGAAAAATTTGCTGACTCCTTTGTGTATGTAGGGAGTAGAACAGGGTTTTGTCATGGACAGCTCTCTGAATAACTGCTCAGTGCCACTGAAGAGGTTCATGAGGGAGAGGTCTCTGTGCAGGTCCGGGACCTTGCTTGTGCTGCTGTAAAGTTTTGTATAAAGACAGCATTTCTAAATCTGTGCCCACTCCCTGTTCCTGAGCATGGGGATACTATTTCTTAGACTGTACTGCTCTGTCCTATTAAAAGGATATGGGAATTTATAGGCAAACACTGCTTTCATGTTCCAATGCACAGTATCTGTGGTTTCGTTTCCATTTTTGATGCCATGAAAGTGACTAAAACAGCAGAGTATGTTTGAAACATCTTTGGGCCCCTAAGAAGTGAATTCTTGAAAAAAGCACTTAAAACTGCTCAGCTTATTAGGTACAGGCTGGAGTCTTGTGCAGTTCTACTTAAAACATAAATAAGTAGAAGTCACAGTGCAAACCATTTGGTAATATGAATTATGGGCTGACACTGTTGATTAGTTTTTGGCTTCTGTCTTTATGATCTGCTGTCCTGTGACTATAGGAGAACTGTAGGAAAAGGCCAGAGAGAGGGCATGCGTGGAAGGGCCGGTGAAATTCAAACCATGCCCACACCAGGAGACTTGTTTGTGCTTACTTCTGCTTTCAGTGTATTGCTCTTTGTCCAAGTTTGAGTGGCATTTCAGCCATTCCTGCCTTTCAGATCAGTAGAGTTGTTTGTGCTACTGCTAACCCCTTACCCCAGTCTGAACATGGGGGTAAAGGAGAGGTAAATGGCAAACTTGGCATGTTGTGTGCGTGCTGATCATGGAGTGTGATGTGAAGCATGTCTCTGAAAGAGGGTTAACGAACATGTAGAGCAGGGCTTGTCTTGAGGGCATCTGTGTGTACCAAACTGCATCCACAAATGTAACTCAGCATGGCAAGCATCGGTGGTAGGCTTAGGGGACTGTGGTTTTGCTCTTTAGACCATCATAACTTGTTGACAGTTTTTGATTATTTTATACAGCTGCAGCAACATTAATTAAAACTCCTAACACCATGATGAGCCTTCATTTTCATTTTCTAGATTTTTTTGAAGTCACAGGGAAATTTTAACTTGCCTTAAGTTACACAATTTGTTAGAGATGGGCCTGAAGAGCGGAGGACATGTTTTTCCAGAAGTAATGAGTAGTTTTTTCAGCTATGGATACTGTGAAAAGCCCAGTTTTTCTAGAAGGCAGGAACTGCTTTGGTCTGAACATCAGGCCTCTTCCATGTACACTGGGTTGTGCTTCTGGAATGGTTACTCATTCTGAAAGTCTTGATTGAGTTGTGAATCCCAGTCCTTCTCTCACTGCCATTTCAAGGGCTCATTAAATAGATCTGCTAGCTGGAGGAGAGCCTAAAGTATACCTGTTGCTTTTAATTTCAATACAGAAATCCAGAGTCTTCATGACACACATTTTATGTTATTTTTGGCGATATGATACTCTGGCATATCTGATTCATTTAATATTTACAGGAGGTATTTTCTCTTAGAAGAAGATTAGGAAGAACTCCGTGCCCTTGTCCTTGCAAAAGCCAGACCATCATTGTTATTGGGACTGTTGTTATTTTATCTCACAATGTGCTCAGGGATTTCTTGCAAGCAGCTGTGCTCGATTGTTTAAGTGGAAGAAGTGTGCAAACTGTGCTCAGTGATCTTTACTGTCCTTTTTCTCTTGCAGATCAAGGGATTTTAATGGCTTTCAGGTAGAAGCCAAGTGGAGACAATCAAAATGAATTCTATGGACAGGCATATACAGCAGACTAATGACCGGCTGCAGTGCATAAAACAGGTAAGCTGAAGGTGGAGATCGTTGATGCTAGATGAGCATTGTGTATTGTGGGGCAGGGTGTGTTGTGTATTATGGTTACTTTTTGCTTAATTAATATCCTTGCCTTTTAGAGGGGGAGAGAATTTCTGCTGCAAGAGCTGGTGTATAAACTTCAAAAGCCAAACTTTCCCTTTCGCCTTTCTCAGAAATCTTCATCCTGAAGACTCAATAAATCTGTCTCAGCTTAAAGCTAGTGATGCTAGTTCTGCCAGCTCTGCCCTGAAAGTGTCACAGTGGGCAGCCATCATATTTGTGCTCTGAGCACAGTAAACCAAAATTTCAATGGGACAGTTTTGATTCTAATCCAGTATCTGACCTGAGACCTGCACTGCCTGGAGACTCAAACTTGGACGGTTGGCATACCTCCAAGTTCTCAGGTTACTCAGTTTGTGTGGAGATGTAAAAACTTCCATTTGCAAGGTAAAATTTTTAGAAGCATCTGTTTGCAAAGATGAAGAGCCCTTATAATTCACTGAAAGGCAGTGGGATCTAAGTCTCATTTACAGATTTCCCCACTGCAACTGTGCTTGCAAATGCTTTTATAATCAAATGAAACTACAAAGGTAAGGATGGAATGAGCAAATGCCATCTTTCCCTACTTTAACCTTCTCAGTGAGCTTTGCTTTCCAGTGTTGCAGGCAGTGTGTATCTTTCCCTCACATACATTTGTCTCCACATGCAGGAATCCTTACAAAAAATTCATTGCAATGGTCCTTTGGGTAGAGGGAGGTGAGGAAGAGAAAGGTTTCTCATGTTTTTGTTTCCTGTTTGTATTTCTAAAACAATGCAAATATCCATCAAACAGGTGCATAAAAGCAAGCAGCAGAGAGGTATTTTGAATTTTGGTTATCTCAACTGGATCCATGAGATGAACTCCAAATTTAAATCTTTTCAGAAATGGTTGAAATTTTCTGAATTACACTGGAAAAAACAGAAAGACATTATTCTGTGAAATAATGTTCCCAAACCATTTTTTCCCTGTTGTCTGAGCAGTTTTTTATGTCAGTTCAGGCCACAGCATTGAAACAGCATTCTGCTGTTAAAAACGTACCTGCCTGCTTGTGCTGTGGGATGTGCAAATTGCTTCTTGAGGGAGGGCAGCATTTCTCTGTTCATAGATTTATTTGTGTTGTAGACACAAGCACCCTAAATGAAAGGAACATATAAAAAATAAGCATGGGTATGGTATTGAATTGGTCTAGATTTTTAACTTTTTTTTTAATTTTTAAATCTACAAATTCTTCAAGAGGGGCAGTGGAGTAGAAGGTGCTGATCTCCTCTCTCTTACAATCAGCAATAAGGCGTGAGGAAACGGAATGAAGCTGCGTCAGGGGAAGTTCAGATGGGTCATTAGGAAAAGGCTCTTCACCAAGAGGGTGGTCGGTCACTGGAACAGGCTCCCCAGGGAAGTCAGAGTTCAAGGAGTATCTGGATGACCCTCTTAATCATATGATTTAGTTTTAGGTAGTCCTGTGAAGAGCAGGGAGTTGGAGTCAAGGATCCTTATGGGCCCCTTTCAGCTTGAGTTACTCTGTGATTCTATGATTATCTGTTTCCGTTCTCTTAGTTTCAGCAGTCTCCGTCATTATGTTTTTTCATGTTTGCCTAGATCTTAGCAGTTTATATTTTCTAGAATGTGTTGTATTGCAAAGAAGAGAAAATGTGTGGTTTTTTGCAAGTCTGGTCACACAGATACTTTTGGGGATAAGGCTTTGAGCAACCTGGTCTAGTGGAGAGTGTCCCTGCCCGTGGCAGGAGGGTTGGAACTCAATGATCTTTAAGGTCTTTTCCAATCCAAACCATTCTATGATTCTATGAGTCTATATAGAAAAAAGAATAGAGTTCATACCTAAAGCTGATTTTTCTCTATATATTTCCTTTATAAGAGAAGATTTTGTATAAATCAAACAAAAACAGTTTGTAAGTCAAGGAGAAGAAATAGGAATCCGTCCCTGCAGAACTGCTGGACATAATCCAGCTTTGGTCCGTGGTGGCTCTCTCTCTTTCATCACGTATCTCACGTAATGTATCTCACGGCCCTTTAGAGGCCTGAGGGAAATAAGAATGTTGGGATTTCTTCCCTGTTTCTTATGAACAACTGTCTGGTTCAGAAGAAACATGCCCTCGACTTACACAAATTGGTGTCCTTTTTGGCCATCCTAGCCCATAGAATGAAGAATTAAGTGACTTGCAGAATAATTTAACCTTCCATCTGTAAGAACAGGCCTTTAGATCAAGTGGAGACAAAGGGAGAATGCTGCTCAGTTCCTTTTTGTAGAGCTGTCCATTTCAGTACATAGAGAATTTCTATTATTTTAATTAGATAAAAGAATATCAAACTACACTTCTTACAGTATTAAAGAGATATTTTTGACGATGTAATGGGTACTGTGTCAATTAAGCTACTAACTTCATTTATACATAGTGCTAGTTTACATAGGCAGCTAGGTTATTTCCTATGTGACGAAGGCTCAGCGGAAGGAAGGTCGAACTTCCCAGCATTTATGGAGCGTTCTTGGCTTTGTTTGATCCTGTCTGGAAGAAAACTCAGGGTTTTCTGGTGGGCAGAGGCATGCTTGCATAGCTGCTCCGTTCTGTCAGACAGCAAAGGGTGCCTGATGAGGAGGTATCCTCTTTGGGCATGCTTGGGAATTGGTGATGCCTGCCCAAATAAGAGAATAGGGATGCTTTTGTTTTCAACTCATGAAAAAAATGTAGTTAACCATGACAGTGGCTGAACACCAAAAATAAATATTTCACTTTTGTGAAATTGGCAATACTTGTAGTTATGTTGGAGAGGAATGGCTGATTTTGTTGTTGTTGAAGAATTTAGCACAGAGGCTGCTCTGTGCTTTTTCATAGTTCCAAAATCTCATGCTGTTACCTTTGCAGTAATAGAGAAAGAGACAGCAACCGACTCTTGACTACCTTTTTGGAGGAGACTCACCTCCCTGTCACAGTATCCTAAATTTCCAGCTTGGAGACATTTACCTTGTTCTTTGAGGCAGGTCTTTAGCTGCCAAAATTAAGGTAGTACTATCAAGAGTAATTTCCAGTTCACCTATAGGGAACTTGACCACATGCTGTTATGTGCACGTTGGTTTAGGGTGCAAAGCAGTACCTTGCATGGCCACATCAATGTATCTCCACTGATTTTGGGGATTAACTGCAAGGTCAGACAAAAAACTGCTTGACTTTTCTTCTCCAGTCTCCAGGCTTTTATGCTTTCTTCCCAGCCTGTGAACAAATGGTATAGCTGTTCCCCTGAAAACACTTCTGCTTTTGGGGTCATTAACACAGCAGTGGCCTGGAAGGTGCATTGAAACAGGGGGAGGAAAACCATCCTTCCTTGGTGCCAGCATCTTCAAGTTTTACAACCTTGCTGGCAGTTAGTGGCTCATGCAGCCAGACCGAGAGCTGTCTACTGTCCTCCTTGCCCCTCACCCCAGCCCCTAAGAAACACTATAAATTGTAATCCGTGTGTGTGTGTCTGTGTGTGTCTGTGCATGCCTGTGCGTGTGTCCGTGCGTGTGTCTGTGCATGTGTCTGTGTGTGTCTGTGTGTCTGTGCGTGTGTCTGTGCATGTGTCCGTGTGTGTCTGTGCGTGTNTGTCTGTGCATGTGTCTGTGTGTGTCTGTGCGTGTCCGTGCGTGTGTCCGTGCATGTGTCTGTGTGTCTGTATGTCCGTGTGTGCGTGTGTGTGTCTCTGTGTGTGTCTGTGTGTGTGCATACACGTATGTGTGTGTGTGTGTGTGTTGAAAGGGAAAACGGAAGCCGTTAAAAAAATCTCCAGAGTTCTGTGGAAGGCTGAAGCAGCTTGTGTGGTCTCTTTGTAGCTGATTCCCTCAGTATTCGTAACTGTATGTGCTTTACAGTCAAACAATAGTTTCTTTGATGTTCACTGGAAAAGGCCAAAGTAACAGCCTTCCCTTAACACATGCAATTAGTGTGTCATGACACAGGAGACTCTTCAGCCTACATTGAAGGAGTCTAGATCTTCAGGGTGCAGACATGTTTTCTTTAATGCTTTGTCCATACAAACAAGAACACAAAATGATTTTGTGCTCAGCGGAGGTCTGATAGCCCCTGAGAACTGCCCTATTCAAGGCTGCAGTAGTAATCTGTTTATCTGTCAAGGAGTCATGGCTCAGGTGGCTCTGATGCGCTGTCCCCCATGGAGCCTCTGGGGCAGCAGAGCTGCCTTGGGCAGGCACAGAGCTAAATTTGAGAGATTCTCTGGTGCCTGGGGCCTGGGCACAGCCTCCTGAAGGAGACAGCTTGGCTCCCGATGCATGGGAAGTCCCAACAGGGAATTGACTGGTTTTCTTAAACTATTCCTCATAAGAGGTATGGCTTTAATCAAACACCATCTTTTTTTTTTTTTTTTTTATGTGATACGAGAAAATACCAGGCAAAATCAGTGGGTTGCCTGACATATCTTTACTGTCACGCTGATGAGTCCAGTTTCAAAACTTAGAGCTGTTTTAAATCTAGGGTCTTCTACCTTTTGTTGTCTCTGTTTGCTGTCAGTTAGTTCATAAGGTTTATATACATCTCTTCTGAAATTCTTGAAAAGAGGAAGATGGAGAAAATCTTTCCATATTTAAATTACATTTCAGGATAGGTGTGTGATATCTCCCTGCTGTGCTGAGAAAAGTTGTCAAGGTACATACTAGAGCTGTGCTGAAGTTGTAGTAACAGGTTAAAGGGAAGTATGGAAAGGCTCTCTGGTGTCAAAAAGTATTTGGTCATGGTGGGAATAGAGAAGGTTGTTTGTGCTCCTTGTGTCACATTACGTAAGGACACCTTGAGCATCAAATGATGCTGCATCACTTAGGGGACCCCACTTGATTGGAGGTACACATCACATAGCTGATTTCTAGAAATTTCAGCATTTCTCCACTCATTCCTTCAAGGAAGCTTGCTGAATTGCTGCACTTGCAATGCTTCATAATGCCTTTCTAGCCACTCGGAGAGATATGCTGAAAGTTGTAGTTGCTGTTTGTTTGTGTTGATCTTTTCATGCTCAAATTGGAAACAAACAGGCCCATTTATTTACTCATTCAGCAGCTGGGTTTTTGGTCATTTGCAATTCACAGCAAAATAGAATTATTTGTATACTTACATAGCTGTTAGCTTTTAAGTGCTGAAATGTTATAACTGTTAGCATTTTAGCTCTTCAATATTTTTTTTGCAGACTTATGTAAATGCTCAGCAGTCCTAAATATGTCATTTTTAATGTATTTTGGACTGGTATGAAATTATAGCTGAAAAGGTTTTAATAAGGCTTCATGAAAATTTCATTCTTCAAGAACTTTCAACATGAGAAGTATTGTTATGAAAGGTGCATTTATTTAAATACATATTTTTTGCTTGTAGCCTACATCTGTTACAGGTTTTTTAGCGGCTAAATATGAAGCAACATACAGCAGTAAGGCTAATGGTGAAAAAGATCTTTATTTTCCATAAAAAGACATTTGATGGGCCTCGAGTGTTACAGCTTATTGGTTGAACGGTCTATCAATGCAGTCTTAGTAGCTATATTTCTTCTTCTTTTTCTTTTTTTTTTTTTTTTTCTGAGACCCATAGCTACAAATTCTTTGTCTGCTTTTGTGCTCAGGCTGTTGGAATATTCCCCTGCTAGAGTTAAGTATGTTTAGGAAAAACTGACAGCAGACCAGCTTTCCTGGCTCCTCTAGTCCACTTGTCAGTCAACATTCCTGTCCTTGTTATATCCTCCATCCTGGTAGGGACTGTTCTGGCTCAGGCAGTGAAGCCACAAGGGAAAAGCAAAGGGACAAAGTGCTAGAAGCACTTCTGGAGGAAAGGGGGAAGAAAACACCTTATTGAATTTTGCACTCTTTGGCTGGGTTGTTTATCCGATGATATTCCAGTGGGTGGAATATAACTCAACATCTTTTGAGGTGGGCTGGTAAAGTTGGTTTGGGTACGCTTTTCTCCTTCCCAATTCTGCTGCTTCTTTCACTGCAGCACCTGTCCTTGAGGGCTGGGGTGTTAGTATTGTTAACTGTTTTTGAAGAGAAAATACATGTTTTAAACTTACACTTATAACTTCTAGTACCCAAAGTATTTAGAATAATTATATTCTTTCCTGTGCAACTAACTAATCCGGCATATTGCTTAAAATTGCCTACTGGTAAATAAGGATGAACATTTGAAAATTCTAGAAATCTGTAAGTTGGATCCATGGTGCCCCCTCAGTGTCAGATGAGCACAGGAAACCCTTTTCATCAGCAGCTGGGTCAAACTGCGGTGAACACATGACATAGCTGGTAGCATGTCTCTAGCTTCTGTCGTACCATTTCTGGCTCTTCCTTGATACATATCCGCTAGCTACTTCAGTTCCTTCCATTGTGTGCTTTCATGCAACAGCAACTCCACACAGCATTTACACTTAAGGACAATGTACCTGTTTGTAAAAGCAGAAAGTGTTTTTTAAAAAAAATTGTTTGAAGCGGTGATAGTACTGTTAATACTAGGAGCCTTCAGCTATGCAGACCTCTGCCATCATCTGCTGAAGGAAAGCGCTCCTCACTGATGGCGTTCACTCCGTATGTTTCTGTGCACGATGCAGAAAGAGCTGTTAATGTTCTACATAAGCAGGTCACAAAGCACATGCTCTGGGCAGTTTTGTAAGCATACGTGAATGAAAAAAAAGTATGGCAAAGCATTTTTCCTTTTGACTTTGAAATATCTCAATAATGTCTAGCTGGCTGGTAGGACCCATGAGAATAGGTCATGTGAATTTTACATCTTCCACAGTGGTATCAGTTTGTGTAGTAGTCATTTTAGATAGTCACCTTGAAATTTTATTGCAGCATAGATTAAGAGACTAAAATAATAAAGATTAAGTCCGTTGATTAAAAGTACTATAAAAAGGACAATCAATGAGTAAATTACTCAAATTAGTTAAAAAAAAATTGAAAAATAAATAAACAAACATGTCCAGCAAATGTGGTGCTGTTTGACCAGATATATTGAAGATTATTTGCTATTTTTTCAAAATCAGTGCATTTATTCTCCTGAAATTTAGAAAATGCATGTATGCATTGATTTTAAATGCTTTTTTTTACAGTTGGTTCAGCACATAAGTTGGGCATTTGAGTTGGTGCTTTTTTTTCTCCCCTTGCCATCAACTCACTTTATGCTCTTGGATAGTATGTACTATTGACAATAATCTTCTAGTCAAGGGATGTTCTAATACTTCATTAATGTCTCTCAGACACTTTGATATGGAAAGAACCGCATAAAGAAACCACCAGCCCCAACTTTTCAAACACTGTGATATACACCTCTAATTAAATGGTCCATAACACAAATTATTCATGTGGATGCCCCACTTTACTTGTATCCTTCCCTTAATCTTCTAATAAAAGATGTGATGAAGCTAGATTTTTTGTAAAGAAAGCAGGTAAACAAGTCTGGAACAAATAAGCCAATTTTCATCAATAAAAGCCATTAAAAAATTAAGTAAATATTTAGATCATTATTCTAACAGTGCAGTAGTATTCTAAGGTAAAGAGTATGGCCACTGCTTTGAGAAAATTAACTCCTTCATGTGTTGAGGTATTTAGGATTGTAACTACTAGCTTAAAATAGTGAGATTAGAGAGGAAAGCTCCTGTATTGTTATATTGTCTTGGAATGATAAAACTGAAGAAGCCTCAGCATCGTTGATGTAGTCATGTATAGAGACATCTTGTGCTAGCATGTTATGACAGAGATTCTGATGGAAAATGGGTTGTTTCACTTGCCAGGAAGAGTGAGTGAACTGGTTAGGCAAACTGATTTCATAATTCAGTTGAGCTGTAATTATAAATTTCAAGATAGATTGGAGCCTTGCATCATTCAGCATGGCCTTAGAGAAAGAACAAACAGCTGTACCTTTGTTTCTTGACTTTTTTTCTCCCATAAACTCACTCTTTGTGAATTATTAATAAAATGTAATTCAGAGCCCTTTGATTATTTTGAGTCTTTTGTAAAGCATACTGTTCTCTGTGCTCTCAGCTGACAAATGGCAGTCCAGGTGCTGGTGGTAAAAAGAGTACAAAGATGGGACTGGGCATTGTTGTTCCATCTTATCAATAGATGAACAAAAAGAAATATTGCCACTAGTGTGCCCCATTCCCATCTTCAGCCAAATCTGGATCACAGCCTGTAGACTCCTAAGTCACAGTTCCTCTTGGGCAGGGGAGGGTAGAACAGCAGTAGATAAGTATATGACAAAATAAGTTTTGATTTACTGCATGTTCCCTTATATAACACAAAGTTATATCAAAGTATATAATAAATATACTGCAGTTAACGCAGATATGAAGGGTACAGAGCAGGAAGATGGCAATATAATTCTGATCATCAGAGCTAGGGAATGATTCTTGTTTAAGCTATTCTAGCTAAACAGGGCTTGAGGATGAGGATGTTGAATCCATCTCTAACACTTCTGTAGAACTACTGGACAAGCCAAGGCTGGAATATCTTTTCTCCAGCACATGCACATAGATGCGCAATTTTCCTCACAGATCTCATTGTATAGGAGATCCAGGCAGCAGAACAAGGCTATTCAATTACTAGGTGTTCACCTTTTCTGAAACCGATAGTGATTTATACTTGCACTTTGTATTAGAAGTGTACAAGAGAAGCATCTATGGAAATCTGCATTAATATAGGTTTTGTTCTGTTACTGCTCACAACTGGACAACTTGCTTTGTTGCATTTAGGTAATGTTCATTCATTTTCATTTGTTCTTTTTCGGATTTGTTTAGCATGTGATCTCCTTTCTCTAGTGTTGACTCCCTTGCTCATTCTACAGAGTATTTTCACGTAGGTAAAACATATGATAAAGAGGTGCTGGTCCTTGCTCAGTATTTGCTGTTTTCCTATGAAAAAGAAGCTGCAATGGACAAATGGGGCAAAGCTTACTCCCTTTCATTCTGTTTTTGTAAGTAGGCATGGCTAGCATGATTTTAATCTTTCTCTATGTATCTAGTGCTTCTTAAAATGTGAGCTTAATTAAATATTTATAAAGCCTCCAATGGAATGAGCCATGTAAGTGCAAGATAATTCTATTAATTAGTGATCTCTCAATCTCACAAACACTAAATTGGGAAGGGGGGGCGGATTATCTGAATACAAAATGCACAGCTTGAGCCTCTTAATTTTTTGATAAATAAAACAATCTTTGATATTGAAGGGGACTATAGAGAATTGAACTGTATATAACCATGTGCAGATAAACAAAAATCACTATCCCAAAAGACAGAAAGTAGCTCAATACTCCCCTCTATCCTCTTGAAAAAGAGGATTTGAAAAAGACCATTTGTTTTGAATCTTCTTTGCAGATGAGTTCTTAATATACTGAGTATAGCTGCTTGTGGATAAGGCCTTTGTATAATCACACTTGACTGTAAAAAAAACAAAACAAAAAAACACAAAACAAAAAAACAGAGAAACCACCTATTTCAGGTTATGGCATTTTCTGTGTTTAAAATGTATCCTCGGTTAATGTCCGATATTCCTGTTCTGTCGAAGCACCTGGACACCAAATCCTGTCTCTCAAGGGTCAGGGTATGCAGGTATGCACCAGAGTTAGAAGAGTCATGTAGATGTGGGACAGAGTGGGTCAGCTGCTTCCTCAAGCAGTATCAATTGGTTTAGTTCCAAAGGAACTACGATTTCTGCATTAATAGTTTTGAGCATCCTTATTTTTATATATAAATTTTGATTACTCCTGTATGTTTTGTTTTGCTTTTAAATTCCTAGATTTTACAACTATATGGGAATTTTAACTTTCATTGTTGTGGAGAAAGGCTTGAAAACCTGCATGCCACTAGCTGAAAATAGCAAGCAGGTCATGTGAACTTCAAAGTTGTATATGTGCATTTCAAATGTTACAAGCTCTATGCAAAGTTTATGGCATGCTGGGTATCTGGCTTGTCATTTGGAAAAGCTGGGTTTGGTACTGGGTTTTATATCACTTTAAATTCTGGACCTGTTGCAAGGTTTTGCAGATCTCTTTAGACCTATTGTCTAAAGTAGGAATAACTTTGCTGAAGTCTGAGGATTAAATATATATATAACACCAGAATGCTAAAAATTGTTATTTCCTTTTGGCACATCTCTTTGTATGCATTGTGTTTTATGGAGCAAAACAAAGAACATTAATAACAAAAAGTATTTCTCTAGGTTGAAATAATAGAAAGTACCATTATTTTTAAAATGGGGGGTGTTGTGAGGTGGAAGGAGTATTTATACTGTGAATGCAGTTTTGTCTTCCTCTTATATTGGTGGTATAGCTCCACCTTCGGGAGAAGTTCCAAATTTAATCCAAAGTATGGGCTGCTGAGAGCGGAGTCCTGGTACCTTCCCTTCCCTGCCCTGTGTTTGCTGCCACCTTCTCTGAGTCAGGTCTAATGATTGTGTGGTCACGCAGGGAAACTCGGGAATCTCACTGTAAGTGACGACTGAAAATCAGTGTTTGGGAGGTTGGTTTGCAATCAGAACAGCAATCATGGTCTAATGCACTGAAAGTGGTGGTTTGAGCAAGAAGCTCTTGTGGGCAGCCTGCCATGAGACTAAGCATGTCAAGAAAATGTATCCTGAGTTTTAGGTCAACTTCAGTCTAGTATTGGCATGAAAAGATGATGTGCCGTAACCCGTGACCATTTCCATGATCTCCTGAGTGATCTCCAGCTGGAGTGGCACACGCTGCTGCTATCTCCCTGCTAGTGCTAAGGTTCAAAGAACTGCGCTGCATGCCATTTTGGAGAGCCAGTGCAGGTGAAATTATTAATACAGGATGAAGCTAGTTCACCGCGCAACCATGCATCCTCTTGTGCTGCACAGGAGAGCAGGCAGGAGAAGACAGATCCTCGGGAGGCAGGAGCCTTTCAGGGCTGGCAGCTGCTGGTGCTTGCCTTAGCTGGCAGTGCTTTGGGAACAGCAGCCATAGCTTTCTGTCCTGCAGGAGAGCAGTTGCCTCCAGAATTTAATTTCCCCAGCTGGTGCACGAGAAGTTTTGCCAAGCATTCAGCCTTGCCACACAGTGTGTAGGAACGGGTTTAATTTCAGAGCAAAGACAAGACTACCTACCATCTAGCTGTGTTTTCTTTTTCTGTGCAGTCAGAAGCTCCGTATGCTGCTAGTGTGTTCTGTTGCTAATGTAAATTCCCAGACTTGTTGATTAGTGAAGCTAGACAGTAGACAGGGTCCAAGTGGCTGTGAGAAATTCAGTGACTGTAGGCTACTGTTAATTAACCTAGAATCTAGCAACATGGCATAATGTCTCTGTGATAAGTTATATTAGAAGTTATATTATCTTCAGCAGCTCAATTAAATCAAGGAATGAGACACAGAGCAGACGTAACTTGGCAAAATAAACAGACAACTTGAGTCAGCCTTCATAATTTGGTGTGACATCACGTAAATAAATGCAATAACTTATTTAGCATAGTTAAAGAGTTTGCTGCTTAAAAACCTATTTGCATGACATCTCATTTTGAATAGGTTAAGTTGTGGCAAATTTGGTCTGCGTGTTCAATCTGATGTATTCCACAGAAAAGAGAGAAAAAAAGTCCTCCACCAGAGATATGTCATTTGTAAATTGAAATTCTACATTTGTTTTCTATAGCAACAAACTAGAACATATGGATTCCATGTTTAAATGATTCACTTTCCATACCATTGCTGTCATGTTAGCAGTTCTTGATGTGTGTTTCAGATAACTTTAACCCTCTGTAATTGCTCTTAATTTTGACTGTTATTCTTCCATTACTCACTAGACTGTGTGTCTAAGATACACGAATGTACATCTGGGTTGCAGTCTTCTATATTTAGAGGAGATAAGGCTGTTTTTCTTGCCATATTTCAGTGTGGATAATTGGTTTCAGTCTCTAAAATCATACTGAGTCTTTGGTTGCAGGAAGTGGTTTGCACCCACTTTGGTGTGGGTGTGTAGACTGAAAGTACTTGATTGTGTTTGAGTATCCTTTTAAAAAATAAGATCTTTCTTACATATGTGTATTTCACTCATAGAGGCTTGCATTCATATGTGATATGAAGCTTACACTTTTGGGCCCATTGAAGAGTTTTATTGCGTATTGAGACTTTTTGAGCACCATCTAATTAGAAGGGAGTCACAATTTCAAGAAGTGGCTGTATTTTGAAATGTTTGCACCAAAATTTGCTACATGTCACCTGTTGTATGTAATTCCCCATGTGAATGTTGCTTCCCACCCCACCTGGATGAGTACATAGCAGCAAACCATGGAATGGGCACACAGGCAGTTGATGTGAAAGCTAATGAATGTGGTCCCTAGTGTACCTGCATACTCTGCCTATATGTCCAGTCTAATTTACAAAGATGGTCTGTTCTTTATGTAAATCAAACATTTAAGCCAGAGGTGGTCACAAGACGCAGGTAGGTGTTCCTGTCTTCTCTGGAATACAGCCCAGATGTCAGACCAGTCTTCAGCACGAGGCTTTTCTGGTACAATTTACTTTTCTTGGACATAGTAAACTGGAGACCAAAGTCCTTTGCAGTTTTCTTCAACCCCCGACACCAGACTGTTAATTGAAGTGCTACAAAGAACACAGGATTCTTTCCAAGACCGAAAAGGAGAGGCTTGGAGAGACTGTCTCTTCAAAGCACCGCCTGGTGATCCCTGCAATAATAATACTCTCACATGCATCAAGTATTTCTGTGATTTCTGTTCCATTCAGGCTAAGAAAATATTAGATTTTTGGAGTTATAAATGATTACACAGAAAATTTTCTTAGGTTTTGAAATAATGGAAATTGTTATGTTTCACTAATAGCCTTCTAAAAAGCAAACGATACTGAAAACAATCTGGTAAATAATGGATTCATTCAGTTCACTGTCTTTGTTCATCTGTGCTTCATATTTTATTAATGCAAATCCTCTCCACTTGTTGAAAACACCATTGCTTGGAAGCATGGTGATGTTAGGTGGCCCTTCACTACTAGCTTTGAAGATACCCCAAGGTGTATGAATAGGCAAATCTGATTCATTGTCACTTTTTTCTAAACAGTCTACTGATGAGGTGATTTTTTTTTTCCTTATTTACATGAAGCACAGTCTCAGACTAGACTCTTCAGGCACATGCCTTGCTTCTGTTAAAATGCTGCCAATAATTTCAGTTGAAGAAGATGGAGCCATGTGTGAGAAATGCTTCACAACAAAGCTGATGGAAGGGTCTGGCATAAGCTTTGTTTTGTACTTTGTTCTTGGATTGAGAGCTAAGAAAATATCTTTAATTTCTTGTTCGATTAATATAGTAGATGTAATATCCTTCTCAAGCAGGCTTTTTGCTATAAGAATGTGAATGACATTGGGGCTTTTTGCCCTGGTTGCAGTATTTAAGCTGTCAATAAATAAAAAAAAAATGTGCAGTAGGCATTTGGAATGTCTTCTTGCATAACTGAGGCAAGGAGTTGCACTTCTGTTCATGCTTTGGTTCATGCTGGATCTTCTTTTTGTTTTCCACAAAAGTAACCTTGCCCTCTGTAATCTGAAAAAGAAAATTGGAGGAAAATGTTACTTTAAAAATACTAAGAAAATCAGAAAGCTGTGAGAAATACGTCTCAGACAGAACTGCGTGAGACATTGCTAGAAGAGACCCAGCAGGACCAGCTTTTCTCTCATCCCAGAAACTACTCAAATCCAC
The DNA here is from genome assembly GCA_013400615.1 of Syrrhaptes paradoxus. NCBI lineage: Eukaryota > Metazoa > Chordata > Aves > Pterocliformes > Pteroclidae > Syrrhaptes > Syrrhaptes paradoxus. The sequence continues at coordinate 272,361 of VZTO01012870.1, forward strand.
TCCACAAAGATGGAAACCACCGGTATTCTGACTTTTTATTATGGTTTGTTTGGGGATTTTTAGCCTGTAATGGGTCTAATAGAATTGTCTATCTTGCCCAACAAGTTTCTAAACTCATTTCAGTTGCATAGTTACATTTAATAAGTCAGGATTTCAGCATCCCCTCTGTATTTAAGAAGTGGGTTATGATAGTGTGCCTCAGTGCTCGGTCCTGATGCAGTGCAATAACTTGATGGAGAGTTACAGAACAAACAGATCAAGTCATTGAGGTCACCGTGACACAGACAAGTAGAAGGAGCCTTTTCTTCCATGGAGAAGTGCAAATTTAATATATTTTGGACCTTTAGTCTAGGAAAAAGATACAGCTTTTCAGTGCTCTCACGGAAAGTAGAAATTGCCATTATGCGATGCTAAACTGAAAATTAAGCATATGGCTAAGGTCCTGCTTTGCTTTTTTGTTTAGTAGCCTAAACCTATAAAAATTGTTCTGATTCAGGTGTGATGTCTGTTTCTCTATGGGGAAATTTCATTGCAAGCATTAGTGGAACATGCCATGTGTGTAGCTGGCAAACAGCAATGTTGGTGAAAATAAATAGTATTTAGCCTCTTATTTAGGGCTTTTCATCAGCGGATCTCGGTTAATTTCCCAAGGAGGGAAGGACTATTAAAGACTATTGGAAGTACAGAATTGAGTGGCTTTCAGTTAATTTTTCCTTATGTTGTTTCTGTGTGGAAGGGGTTTTTGGTTTTGTTTCTTTTTCACTACTGAGAGATCTGTGACCTGTGTTCCCACCGGTGCAGTATGTGTTCAGCGTAGTGCGGTTTGTTCACTAGCTTAAGTGCCTTTCTTGCCTTCTGGAAATTGTATATTTGGTAGTAGCAGAGCTTACACGTGCTGTTGTAGAGGGGTTTGAACCAACTTCTGTTCCCCTTGCAGTTGAAACTGGCATGCGGAAGGAGCAGTATACACTGAGAGATTTGGTGTTAGGCAACCACTTCTCTGCAGGGTTAAGTGAAGCCTTCTAAAAGGCATCCTTTTCCCTTTTACTGATAAGATTTATAACACAAACTGCTGTCTCTGTTCATGGGATTTTTTTTTACAAGAAGCCTTAAAATACAGTTTCTTTACTTGGATTATTCTCTTTAGTTTGTGTATGCAATAATCTGACTCCTCAACAACTAGATGATCAGCTGGCAAAGAAATGTTGTTCTGAAATGCAGCCTAGGTAATGCTATCAAACTGGATGGTAGTATGAGCTGTAGTCTGTGTTTGTAGTGCAGAGGAAGAAAACCGCATTGCACAATGCCTATCTGCTTTTTCAAATTCTGCTGTTCTAAAAATCTGTGCCCCATGTGTCAGTCATCTCCTGCTAAAACAAGGCCTCTGGCCAAGAGCCTTCATTGAATGAGAATTACAGTAATGTGATCCAAAAGCTCATAGACTCGGAACTCCTCAAAACCTGGCATGGGAGGAATTTTTTTTTTACTTAATTTGTCATAGAGTTAATATATGCAGCTTCTCGGGCACAAAGGGGAATGAGGGGGAAAAAAACAGGTTGTGAATATTATTTCTAATCCAGATGCTTAGAAATGAGCAGTCATGTTTTCCTGCATTATGCAACTGATACAAAAATAATGCTGTATTTTTAAAATTATGCCTTTGGGGTTTGTGCCTTCCAGATAAAATGCTCATCTCATTTTCATGTTTCTCAGCAATCCCAAGAATTGTAAAACTACTATTTAAAAACATAACAATTCCTAAATAGACTCTTGTTTCTGGTGTTTTCCTTGAAACATCTATCATCACCAGAACTGGAGAATTTAGTATCAGTATTATTCATGTAAATTGAATTCCTTCTTTCTTGTGCCCTCCCTCTGCTCCTCCTAAAATGTTGGAATACTTTGGCAATGTAGCACAGTGAGGAATGACAGTGTGAATAACAGAAGCAGGTAAGTTTACTAAATGCATCTAAAAACAGGACTACAGGTTGTTCAGTACAAAGGCAGGGGTGATTGTATAAGTTAAAAAATTGCATTGCCCATGCAAATTTCAAAACGAAACCAGATTTTTCTCTTAAAATTGTGCCAGCCTCTTCAGAAGAGGTAGGATTCCATTCTGAAATTTCTACGTGCTTTCTGTGTGTGTGAAAAAGTTATTTGGTCATGGCTGTATTCCATCACACTTCAGTCAAGAAATAATACTCCATTTTTCATTAACCTGAAGCTGGTCACCCAAATTGCTCATGATGATACATCATGATCAACAAAACCCAGAACTCCTAGAAAGGATCAGTATAGTAAATTTGCTTTGCTCTGTCGCTGGTATTTTCAGAGACTGTAATTTTTGCCTTCTGTCTGGCAGGCACAGATTAAAATCTTAATTGTTGGAAGGCATGGCTGTGCTGGCATGTTCTGACAAAAGGGCATAAACCCAAGGTAAAGACTTTGAACATAAGACTGAAATTTCCATAAATTTGGGCTCTGGCAGTTTTGATTCTGAGTACATTATGGTTTGCAGGTAGGAGAGATGACGTTACAGAGGATGGAATTTGGGGCATCTCTGGTATTTTAGATACAGCTCACCTCTAACTAATGAGTTCATATCAGAAAATTAGAGAATATGCATCAGTATTAATAAAAATGAAGTAGAATTTTCTGTGTTCGCTGTACAATTTAAGGTCTTGCTTCCAAATTACTTGCTGTTCCTGGTCTCCAAACTTTGCATTAATGTGATGTAGGAAAGTCTACGTCAGCCCTTGTGTTTGTTATTTACCATGTTGATTTGTCTTCTCTTTCCAGCACTTACAGAACCCTGCAAACTTCCATAATGCGGCAACAGAGCTCCTGGACTGGTGTGGAGACCCCAGAGCCTTCCAGAGGCCATTTGAGCAGAGCCTGATGGGTTGTTTGACGGTACGTCTGCTCCCTCTCTCGCAGTCATTCATATCCTCTGTTTTATACTGTATGCAGTCTCTCATGGACAAGGGAACTTGATTTTCAGAATATGCATTTTGTGGGGGTTTTTGTCATTTTATCTTAAACAGGTGCAGCCAGATCCTAACAACTGTTTATTTTACTCCAATACTTAACAGGAAGCAAAATGCAGTAATAAGAAGTTAAATCATAAAAGAGAAAAATATTTATAGTTAGAATACTTACAAGTGCACAGGCTAGGTTACTTGATATGCACACAGAATATTTATTTTCATGGTTTGAAATTGCTTAGCGAGCTGTGTTCTTACAGCGTTAAGGGACTTTTCAGGCATTTGTTTTCCTTTGCTCATTTTTGGTGGGATTGGAGAACAACTTGTCTTCTATCCTAAGTATGCTGTACTTTCAACTAAGCAGTGGTTCTGACATGCCTGTTCAGCTTACTTTGTTATATATATTGACTGGAGATCTAATCCTGACATAATTCAAACAGTTGTATTGACTTAAGTGCTTTTCTTTCTGTTCACTTGTTATTAAGACCCCTGTAGTTTCTAAAGCAATTTCATCATAATGCATTGAAAATATATTTTATTGTGTACAGAACAGCATTTTTTGCTTTGAAAGTTTTATGTCCTGTGCACCCAGCAGCGGGATCCAATCCAAAATTGCTACAAGTCAAGGCTTTAGAATAATTAAATTCTGACTGGAGTAGGAGTGTTCAAAAGCTTGACTGTAATTTGCAGAGCAAGTTGATATAAATAAATAGTCACAAAGGAGAGAGAAATTTTAAAATTATTAATGAAGAGACCATTATTGTATTTGTTGGGAAGCCAGAAGTGCATGGATTATTTTCATGCACTGTGTAGCTGATGTATATAAAACAAACACTAAGACTGAAATTTAGTTTCCAGAAATCCAAATGTTAAAGAATGGCTCCATCTTAATGTGCTCAAGTGTATAGCATCCCTCAGATTTCTGTGTCAAAAAGTTAGAATAAATCCAATGATGTAAAGAGGTGTGTATCATTCTTCCAACCAGAAAAAAAAAAATTAAAATAAGTTAGAAATGCTAGTGGAGTCCAAAGATAAGATATTTAACAATTCTGTTTGAAGTAAAAGTTTATATATATCTCAGTCAAGAGAAAATGTAGGGTCTAATGTGACCATAAATATAATTTATTTATACTTTTTCAAAACTTCGCTAGCATTTTCAGGTTAGTGTTTGGGAAAGGAGACATTCAGCGCAAGTATATTTAGGCAGTCTGTGCACAGTACTTCTCTGCAGACCTCTGCTAGAACATTATAAATCTGACCTGTGACTTCCTTGCTGTTTAAATCCTTTTTTTCTACATAAGCAGATCTGCAGCCCTGCCCAAGTAAAGGGTCAAAAAAAGTTTGACTAGTAGTGGTTCACTGTCTTCACAGAGCACAGGGAAAGCAAGGAGGAAATGCTTCATGAAAAATAGGGAGGTAAAACACACAATACCTGGTTATCAGAGTTTCTTGAAATTAGAATGTTATCTTACTTCTGGCAAGAAAGAGCAAAAATTCCTTATTATCTAAGCACTGTTAAGATTTGAACAGCACGTATTGCTTTGCTTTATACTTCTCCCTGAAATCCAAACAGGGTGCCATGAAATCCTCCTTTCCCGGGCTTGTTATGGGAGAGCACTATCTGCAGTGTAGGACTGACTGGCAGCAGCATCTTTATCACTTGTTGTCATCTCATTATATTCCTGTCAAGGAAAAAAGACAGGAACTTAACCAATTGGCTTGTTTTGTGCTAGATAAATACACAGGATATACAGACTGCATATAAACTGCAATGAGTATGTGTTTCTTGTTCCTAATTTTAAAACCCCTCTAAGGAAGATATTCTTTAATTTCTTCTCACTGTGTACATCCCTCTTCCTGCTTCCCATTAAACAGGCTTAACTATATTCTTGTACCTCAGGAGGGTGATATTTCCTGTATCTTCCTAATACGTAGCAGTACAGTGGGCAAGGTCTCTTTTTTCTTATAGAAATTCTTTCTATCTGAGCTTGCTCATATATAACTCCTTTCTAAACAATATTTTCTTCTTCAAAATTTAGCAAAGGTGGATGTTGAGACTTGTTGTCCTCTTACAGGAGAATGTGTGCATTTAAGAAACATGATAGAACTTCAGTCTGTTTCCAGGGAAATTATTCAGAAAGTTGCAAATAAGTGAAAAGCAGCTGAAACACTGGAATGTCATGAGTAAATTTAACATTAGCTTGCTTAGCTGCATTTCTGTACTATCAGGAGCAGTTTTTTCTTAATGTTGAAAAAGTTTATAGGTATTCTTTGTGGGGATTATTCTAAAAGAAAAATGAAAAATTATGTGAAAGTCTGTTCAACCACTAAAACAGGATTATTGTTTTATTTTGCCAGTCTTTAAAATGACCTTCAAAAACAAACTCCCTTAAAACTTCAAAAACAAACTCCCTTTTTGGATATGCTTTTTAAAGCAAGCAATCTGTACCATCAGTACAACATTTGAGCTGTATAGATTCGTAAAGGCAACTGCAGTTAATAAAAAAATTCTACAAATACTAAAAATGCTTGCTTGTAGGGCTCCTCCTCTGTAGTGTACAGAAGCATTTTTTTATTTTATGGCATTCTGTTCTGTTAACTCTCTGACTAGGGAAAAAGTGGTACACTAAACTGCTTTGGAACCATCAGGGGATATGAAATCATCATATCCTACTAGCAGATAACATGGAATATACTAATCCAAATTGAAATATATTAATATGTCATGACTACAGAAGGGGAAGCTCTCCCAGGAATGAGCAACCCATCCATTCACACACTGCAAAGTTTAGATGCATCTGATGTAATGACAGAAAATCAAAATAGAGCTGTTGTATTATGAATAGCCAATTTAACAGTACATTAGGTATAACAGATTCTTTGCATTATTTAAGACTTAACTATAATATTTTTGCAAAAATTAACCAATTATCTTTAATCCTATTAATAAAAAGGAAAAAAAACCCTGCTCCAAATCTTGAAATTGTGCTTTAATTTAAGAAGTGGTTCTTAGCGAATAATTGTGTTTATTCTACATGCCATCTTCATCTCAGCACTGTCAGTAGTATCTGGTTAACTTTGTACCACCAGGATGTTTTTATTCATGTTGCCAGTCTAACAGACCCTGAATGGATGCAGAAGTAGTCTTGGAAATATTCTGCTTGGTCATCAGCAGAAAAGCTTCCAGCTTCACTTACAGAATCACTGTTTTTGATAAAAATATGTAGAATAGACTGCTACTAAAGGTTTTTCTGTGCCTAAATTGTAATGCCAGCACTTATGAAAATCTTAATGACTTGAAAATTTAATGAGTTAGCTAGACAGCACAAGTTGAACGTCAACACATTTCTAGTGTTCATTTTTCCTCAGTGATTTTTTTCTGTTTTATAATAATAGATGTGCACAGTATACATACTGGCTATTAGCAGTAAATAATAATTTTTATGTATCAGCCATACTTGATATTATTGGAGTGACATGTCCTATTATGGGCTCCAGTGACACTGTATGAAGGATAGTAGAAAGGGTTTTCTTATCTCAAGAACAAACTCAGGTTTTGCTACAACAGCTGAAGTTTTGCTAGAGAGGTGTCTAATAAGGCCTGTAAACAGGCTTTAATTAGTTAGTTAAATATTTTGCATTTGTTATATAGGATCCTTTAAATGATAGCTCTTTTAGAGGTGAAATAACTTCTGTTTGTGATAAAGAACTTAGGCTGATGCTGTCAAGGCCTATGAATAAAACTCGAATAATTCTGTGCAGTGCAAACAGTCAAAGAGGAAAGGTTTAAGGTACACGAGTAAACCTATGGCTTGTGCTTTTTATAACATATTTTTTCATTAACTAAACCCCAAAAGGTGTGTCCCTTCTGGCAAAAATGTGTGTGGCTCCACGTGCATCACTTATGTTCAAACAGTTCTGGCAGACACTAACTCTAGAGCTTACCTTTTTGTGCTCACTCATTGCGGAAACTCACCAAAGTGAGTGTGTAATATATGTTTATGAAGAAAATGCATTTCAACAGATAAATAAGAAGTCAAGAAGGGAGGGGTAAGCTTTGAACCTGTTTTCTTCCTTGCAAGCTACAGGCTACAGAAAGGTTCCCTTGAACAGCTTTGCTGTAACTCATGCAAACAAATTATCATCTTTCTCAGAGACAAGAAACTCTCTTTTAACTTGCTAAGGAAAGCTAGGTGTTCTTTCTCAGCAGTAATTATTGTCAAATCAAGTAGAACTGTCTGTAGGCCAGAAACTGAATTATAATTGAAATAATTGATTCTATAAATTATTGAAAGTGAAATGGATAAGGTGTTCTTTGGTATGTAAGATTACTTCTTGCATAGTGTTACAGGGAGCCGATTAAAATAACCTGTGCTTTCCACAAACCAGACATAGCTATGGTTTTGTTATGGTGGAAACAGTTTCTGATTCTAGCATTCATAGCTTATAAAGCACCTTGGGATGAGATTATATTATGATAAGACTAATATTCTTGATAAATTTAAGAACATAATTTTCTAAACATATACTGTATATGGCATTACCTTACTGTCTTCTGAAAGAAATAGCCTTGGTGGTGACACAGCAGATAAAAAAAACCAAACAACAACCCTAGATTGGTTGGACAAGGTTGTCTCACTCTTTTGTGCTGTTTCTCAGATCCACTCTAGATTCATCCTATAGGTCTGCTCTTGACAAACATTTTAACATGTAAATTATCTTACTGGGGGCATTCGCCATCTTTTGTGTCAGTGGTGCAGCAAAAATGGAAACGAGGGGACAGATGAGAGCAGAATGGACAGATTTACAGAGTTGTCTTCGGCAAAGGATGATAAAGGCACTGCTTTGTTCTCTTTACTGTGCTTCAGTGTTACAAGGCGGCGAGTTCATCATTCTTCAGTGTGCCTGAAAAGGAAATAAAAGAGCAAGAGAAGCACAGCTGTGTGCAGTTACTCTGTAACTGTACCTAAAGGCTTAGCCTAAGAAATTAATCCAGCAGCACAATGGTTTTGGACAGTAGAAGGAATTTAGGTAAACAAGGTGTGCTTACCTGAGCTGGCTTTTGGCCACAGCACTGAATGTAAGCGAGCTTCTCTAGTGAAAACTGGGGTCTCTGACCACCATGCTTAGGACCTGGGTTTCTTGTTCCATCCAAAAAATGTCACTTCCTACACGAGTTTGTCCACAAACAGCTATGCTGAAATAGTCACTGAAAATGCCTTTTCCCCCTGCTATCTTCATGTTCTAGGTTTTCTCTCCAAATGTTGGGTCTACCTCAGTCATCAGATATGGGAAACTCACCCATGTTCATTTAAGAAATGTTTCTCTTTAAATTCAAATAAAAACAACACCCAAAGCTGTAGGCTTAGCTGTTTGTGTGGCTCTTTCTACATCTCTGTACTGCTGAAGAGAGTTGCTGAAATAATGAGCATCTGTGTTAAACTGATGGAAGTATCTGCTATAGGATCATGTTCTAGTGATACTGATACATGGTACAATAATCTTTTGAACTGCATTTCTCTAGAAAATCCTGGAATTTAGACTGTTGAGATTTTTAGGTCAGTTTAAGAAAAAAAATAGCTGCTCTGAGTTTCATGATAAGAAATCTATTTTAGCTCATCTGATCTGCAATGAAAAATATAATAGGGTTTTTTTTAAAAAAGAAAAAAGTACAAAAAAAAAAAAGAACAGTAGCTTTGAATAATGTCACATTTCCACAACAGGATGCTTCAGACAACAAAAAAGATAAAGTCAAGCTAATGTTAATGTGTTCACAAGGTATCTGCTGTTTCTGTCATGGTCTC